>DF360069.1:45756-66625 GCA_000787875.1 Solanum virginianum | reverse complement strand
GGCATTGCTGAAGCTATCATTCTTGCTACTGATGAGATTGCTGGACATGTTTCTGTACAAGGACAACCTGAAGACATATCTACTGTTGCTTTTTCTACTTGTGAGTCCATTAGGATGTCTCAAAAAGTGGACAAAACAGGGGAAAGGACTTTGGCTGTTGTCACCAAAGCTGATAAAGCCCCTGAAGGGCTGATTGAAAAGGTTACTGCCGATGAAGTGAATATAGGACTAGGCTATGTTTGTGTGAGGAATAGAATTGGGAATGAGACTTATGAAGAAGCCAGGAGCGACGAGGAAAGGCTTTTTTCAACTCATCCACTTCTGTCTGAGATTGAAAATTGAATGTAGAAAAAAATTTCCAGAGAAGGAAATCCAAGCAACGGGAGACCAGTGGTTCTTCCAAGAATTCTCGATCTCTTCTTCCACTCCTTTGTTCTTCTCCGATCTTTCTTGCATCACTCATAGTTATGATACAATTTCGTTGGGAACTAGGCTGGATGATGGAAGATATGCTTAAGGTGCATGATGGAAGATATGCTTAACAGTGGAAGCAAGAATCCAGAAATTCTGGACCAAAATCTTTGCACGTAAGATAGACAGCATACATATCACATTTTATTTAACCGTAGATCAACAAATACCTCTTGAAGCATGTGATAATCCCATGAAAATCTTAATCCGCAATCTTCTGCTCTGTGACCCCCGTGACAACTGGTCTTGAGATTCATGAGGAAAAGTCAGCTTCTCAGATAATTGGCATTTGTTCTAATTAGACTTGTATACACTAGAATAAAAGATAGTACAAGATTTCATTGAAAATATATTCATGATGATGCTAGAACTTGTTAAAGCAGAGAGCTTTATATTATCAATGTCCAACTTGCCATGAGCCAGCTTAGATCGGGGGGAAACTGTAGAGAAATATAGCAGAAAAAAAGTATAATCAAGAGAGTTTCTGCTAGCCTAAGATCTTTAAATAAGATCGGAAAATTCAACTAAAAAAGAGAAAACTTTGCTACGAGAGAAGACTACTTGATTAGTCTTCAATTTTTGGTTGCTTTTTGATTGTTTACAAATGTACAAGACCATCCTTATTTATACTTGTCTATGGATGATTCTAGATATTATAAGATCTAGACAATTCTATGACTTACTACAAAAATTTTCTACAAAATATCTTCAATAAATTTCTAATAATTTTATCCTCTACTTAAAAATAAAATATCAAGACATATTTATTCTAAATACCACACTAGACTATTCTAGAAACTGATTTATAATATTCCAAAAAATCACCTTTATTTTTCACAGAAACATGGAGGAAAAATAATGGCAGCTTCTGTAAATTTGTCTTATCAGCCTCCGTCCAATAAACAGAATTCACAAAAGTCCAATAAGAAGAAACACAGAAATGAAAAAGCAGGAGAAAAAGAAAAAACAAAAGGCCTTCATTGTCGTGTTATAATTTCGTTGGGGACTAGGGTGTAAGATTTTCTATATTTTCTCTTGCACACAAAATCTGAAACAAGTCATAAGCCGGCAGCTATATGTATGCTCCTTCATCTCTTGTTATAGAATTAGCTGCAGCCATGGCGTTCCATATTGATCGAAAGCTCATCTTTGAATCTCTTGATGATTTCACCCCCAAAATTTGTTACAACTATTATTGCAACCCAGAGGTGCATCATTCTAACATTTGTCCACTGTCATGTTTTTATATTTGCCGTGGTATTTGTCTTGTTCCAGAAATCGAACTACCGCCACCGCCACAAAATTTCACAACCGAAGTTCCTCCATCGCAGAACGGTGGGTCTTCAGCCATCAGTCATCAGTGCCATCACAATCCGCAAGTATAGAAGAGGTGAAGGGCTAATTGAAGGAACAGAGTGCTCTGTTTGCTTGAGTGAGTTTCAGGAAGATCAAACTCTTAGGATTTTGCCAAAGTGTAACCATGCTTTTCACATTCCTTGCATTGACACTTGGCTTAGATCACACACCAATTGTCCCATGTGCCGTGCTGGCATTGTCATCACAATACCTGCTACTACAGCTTCTGATTGAGCTAAGTGTGTGACCATTTCATGTAAAAGCTCAATTGTCGAAAACACACTTTAATTTACTTTGTTACTCTATGACTGCATTAGAAATGATATGCTTTTATTTACTAAATTATGACATCAACACACCTCTATGCTTATACTCGGACTTAATTCTTTAGCATGAGCCAAATATATGGCTTTCTAAATAATGGACAACAATGAGATTCAAACTCAGAATGTTTGCCTACTTTTATAGCAGAGTGGTAATAAAATGTGTGACTATCTTATGTAAAAACTAGTTAGTAGACAGAGTACTTTTATTTTCTTAGTTATCTCGACATTGCAGAATTGAGCGCTGAGACTTGAAGAGGAAATTGTAACCATGGTTTTCACATACCTTTGCTTGACACTTTGCTCAAATCTCACACCAATTGTCCCAATGTGCCGGGCTGGTATTGTCATCACCATTCCTGTCACTGCAGCTTTCATTGCGAGAAACATGTGACCATCTCATCTAAGAGCTTAAATTGTTGAAACACACACTTTTATTTACTTTATAATTCTTTAACCTTATTAGGAAAAGCACACTTTTATCTACTTATAACATTAACATGCCTCTTAGCTTATATCTAGACTTAATTCTTTTCCATGAGCTAAATACTTGGTTTTTATAATAGATAGCGATGAGATTCAAAGTCAGGATCTTTGCCTGCAATAACATAATAATGAAATGTGGTGACTATCGTATCTAAAAACTATGTTATTAGACAAAGTATACTTTATTTTCATAGTTATCTCTACATTGCAGAATTTAGCGCTGAGACTTGAAGAGGAAACTCGTTCAGGAATCTCAGAAAATGCCATGGAATTTAAGGATTGACAGTCGATATCAAGGCGAGTCAGGAGATCTAAGTACTTTGAGTATCAGCGTAAGTTCAAAGGAATATGTGTCAAATGCTCCTGAAGTCTGAAGGAGAGTTAAATAAGGTGCATGATGGAAGATACGCTTAACAGTGGATAAAAAAATCCGGACTCTTTGCATGTAAGATAGGCAGCATACATATCATATTTTATTCAAACGTAGATCAACAAAAATACCTCTAAGCATGTGACGATCCCATGAACATCTTAGATCCACAATCTTCTGTTGTGTGACCCCGTGACAACTGGACTTAAGATTCATGAGGAAAAGTCAGCGTCTCAGAGAATTGGCGTTTGTTCTAATTAGACTTGTATACACTAGAATAAAAGATAGTACAACATTTCATTGAAATTATATCCATGATGATGCTAGAACTTGTTAAAGCAGAGAGCTTTTTATATTATCAATGTCCAACTTGCCATGAGCCAGCTTAAATTGGGGGAGCAAAGGAGGAAAAATAATGGCAGCTTCTGTAAATCTGTCTTAATCAGCCGTCCAATAAACAGAATTCGCAAAAGTCCAACAAGAAAAAACACAGAAATGAAAAAGCAGGAGAAAAAGAAAAAACAAAAGGCCTTCATTGTCATGTTATAATTTCGTTAGGAACTAGGATGTAAGATTTTCTATATTTTCTCTTGCACACAAAATCTGAAACAAGTCATAAGCCGGCAGCTATATGTATGTTCCTTCTCATCTCTTGTTATAGAATTAGCTGCAGCCATGGCGTTCCGTATTGATCGAAAGCTCATCTTTGAATCTCTTGATGATTTCACCGGCAAAATTTGTTACAACTATTATTGCAACCCAGAGGTGTATCATTCTAGTATTTGTCCAGTGTCATGTTTTTATATTTGCCGTGGTATTTGTCTTGTTCCAGAAATCGAACTACCGCCACTGCGACAAAATTTCACAACCGGAGTTCCTCCATCGCAGTCTCCACATAAAAACGCTGCTTCCATCTTCTTGATCCTTCTGTTTACTGGCTTAGGCATTGGTGTCTGCATATTTTGTTCCTTTGTCATTCGCAAATTCCACAGTTCAGGAACTTCTTCACAACCGGAGCAGCAAGTAGTAGTAGAAGAAGAAGAGTTAAGAGATATTCGAACGGTGGGTCTTCAGCCATCAGTCATCAGTGCCATCACAATCCGCAAGTATAGAAGAGGTGAAGGGCTAATTGAAGGAACAGAGTGCTCTGTTTGCTTGAGTGAGTTTCAAGAAGATGAAACTCTTGGGATTTTGCCAAAGTGTAACCATGCTTTTCACATTCCTTGCATCGACACTTGGCTTAGATCACACACCAATTGTCCAATGTGCCGTGCTGGCATTGTCATCACAACACCCGCTACTACAGCTTTTGATTGAGCTAAACCTGTGACCATTTCATCTAAAAGCTCAATTGTCGAAAACACACTTTAATTTACTTTTTTACTCTATGACTGCATTAGAAATGATATGCTTCTATTTACTAAATTATGACATCAACACACCTCTATGCTTATACTCGGACTTAATTCTTTAGCACGAGCTAAATATATGGCTTTCTAAATAATGGACAACAATGAGATTCAAACTCAGAATGTTTGCCTACTTTTATAACATATTGGTAATAAAATGTGTGACTATCTTATGTAAAAACTAGTTAGTAGACAGAGTACATTCTAAGATATCACATTTTATTGAAACGTAAATCGAGGAATACCCCTTGACGCATGTGATATCCCATGAACATCTTTGACCCGCAATGTTCTGTTGTGCAATCTCAATAATAACGTGTCCGCTTTTCCGGAAACCGAAGTTGCAAATTTCTCTTTTTCTTTTCTTGTTCCAACTGGACAGAATGTTGAGCTAATTTCTTGCAAATTAAGTGAAGTAATTATTAAGCACGTATCCCCAAAAATAAAACAACCCCGTGAATCAATGACGAAGAATTCCAATTTCTGATGACCTACTTTCTCAAAGTATGTCAGAGCAATTTATAGGAACAAGTAAATCCTACACATTCAAACAAGCAAGAATTCGTTGGGAAATATTCAGAGTCACTTGTTTGAATTTGTATTACCAGAAAACCCCTAATTTTCCCCAAAAACAAAATACATGAATTTACTTGATCCAACTCTCAAAATTCTGTTTTCTTTCTGTCTGGACAATAATGATGCACAAGACTGTAATTTAATAGACTTTCACTCACTTTAAACATATAAAAAAAATTATGTTTTACCCCTTTACATTGATTTTCCTTTTTCCAAAACTTAATTGGGTTAATGGTTCATCTGAACACCCCATGCGGAATTTATAAGAGTATAAAATAATTTTTTTCCGTACAGAAGATATTGAAGTTCGACTAGTTCGTTTGTTTACTAGTGAACATTTTGGTCCACCATTGTGGGGATCATAGCAATAATCCTTGCATTAGTAATGTATGTATTAGTTATGCTTGCATTATTTATATATAAAATATTTTTATGCAATTTGTATAAGTTGTCCTTAAAAAAATTATTTACAATATATTCTCTACATTTATGATGTAAAATAAGTTTTGAGGGGCAGTTTGATCTTTAATTATGCTAATGCACACATTAAAATTATTATATTACTAGTACCTAGAAATTTATGGTATTAGTAATGCCCTCTTTATACATAATAGAGCGTATAAGTAATTAGTTATGCATAGAATAAAAATATGTATCAAACAAGGTATTAGTAATATAAATAATTAATGCATACATTATTTTCTTCAACACACTCAGTTCTAAGATAATTATTAAAGTGAGTAAACACCATATGATAAATTAACTCCATATAGTATGCTGTAAAGTTGAGTATTTCATTTTCCACCGTGAGGTGTTAATTAGAGCAGTAAATGTCTAAACCTGTTCAGGGTTGGTGGGACAAGCAGGAAAAGAATGGTAGCTTACTAAATCAGTCCTCCATTATCAGCCGCCTTGTATTACTACCCTTCCTTAAAGTCAAATAACAACGGACACAAAAAACAAATGTCTTTCATCCATGTAACAGTTTCGTTAGAAACTAGGCTGCTGGAAAAAAAAAATGCCATAATCCTAAGATGCTCTGTTTTCTTCACAGAAACAATTAGCAGCAGCCATGGCCTTTCATGATCGAAAGCTGATCTCTGAATCTCTTGATGATTCCACTGGTAAAACTTGTAGCAGTTATTATTGCAACCCAAAAGAGAATCCTTCTGGAATTTGTCCAATTTCATGTCTATATATTTGCTACCCAATTTGTAACTTTCCCCTGTTCGCTGAAATCCATCCACCATTGCCACCAAACTTCTTCACCCCTAAAGTTCCTCTTCCTCAGTCTCCACATAAAACCATCATTCCCATATTCTTGATTATTCTATTTTCCGTGTTGGCTACTTCTTTCTTTCTTTTTTGTTGCTTCGTTGTTTACAGGATTTGGAAGGCGAGAATTTTGTCACGACTGCAACAGCGAGTTGACGAAGAAGAAGATGATGAGTTTAGTGATATTGTTGATGAAGATATTCATGGACCTATGGTGGATCATCCTATATGGTATATTCGAACAGTGGGTCTACAGCCATCAATCATCAGCGCCATCACAATTTGCAAGTATAAAAGAGGGGAAGGATTAATTGAAGGAACAGAGTGCTCTGTTTGCTTGAGTGAATTTCAAGAAGATGAAACTCTTCGGATTTTGCCAAAGTGTAACCATGCTTTTCACATACCTTGCATCGACACTTGGCTTAGATCACACACCAATTGTCCCATGTGTCGTGCTGGCATCGTCATCCCCCACGTTGCCGCCGTGTCATCGCCCCAACAGGTATTCATCAAGATTGTTGTTCGCTCTGATATCACTTTTATCTGAACATTGAAATTGTTGGAAAGAGTACACTTTTATTTACTAGTTATGTTAGTATTGCAGAATTCAGAGCCGAGAAATGAAGAAGCAGCTCATGAGGGAATTTCAGAGAATGGCATGGAATTAACTCTTGACATGGAAAATGAAGGTGAGTCATTGGAAGAACTTAATGCTATGGATATCACTGAAAATTCCAAGGAAGAAGTATTAAGTGAATTTTGTGCAATATGAGGGAATCATGAAGTAAACATAATAAGTTGCGTCATCTCTTCCATTACTTTACAAGTATAAAATTACTCACCAAATCGGGGAAGATGCACAAGCATCAAGAAGATCAGCATCTTTGGAATCTATATCTTCAGTATCACAGAGTAGTTTTGATGATAATGAGATAGCTGGAATGAAAAGTCTCTGTGCTGTCAGAGTAATACAAAAACAGCAAATGATAAGAAGAAGCCACAGTGCTGTTCTTCTTCGGTGAAGTTCATTCCATTTCTTTCTTTGTTGCCTTTCTTAGATAATCTTTAAAGCGAGACATGTGAAAATTCCAAATGTCTCAACAACTCTCATAAACATGAGAGTTTTTCCTTTGGTAATCAAAATTAATACTTCAAAAAAAGTAAAATACTATTAGATACTGAATATTAGTTGTAATAAGTGCAGTAGTATAAAAAAGTTTGATGAGGCTGATGAGAAATGGAGATCAGCCAGAGAAAAAAGAATTTCTCTTATATTTGTCAATGCCAATGGCTTCTGGTAAATTTTCTATTTGTACCAAGTATAATTATGTCCTTTCTTCTTACTATTGTCTTTGCCTTTTTTCCTGGCTTACAATTTATGTATTCTGTGTGCTGTGTTCTTGACCCCAAATTCACTTGGCATTCACATTAAGAGTAGGGAATTCACGATCAAGACTCATGCAACTTTGCATCTGCGACAATTGAACCCTAAAATTGGCATACAAATTGGGCCATTTGACTACTAGAAGTTATTTTCATGAATTTTGATAGCCTGTCTGGTGTTTATCTTTGGGCCCCGCTTAATGAAAGTAATGCAATGCACCCAAGGGTGTCACCTATGACACCTCATGTTCCAATCTTCGGTGGAGACAAGAACAATAGGTGATTCTTCACATATGTTCTAGTTTTGATTGACAGTCATCTAATACATGTTATTAGTGAGAGGTGGCAAGTATCTCATGAAATTAGTTGAGATACACGATAGTTGATTCGCACATCATAGAATTTGATGGCGCAAAGGCCTTGGATGGATATGAAAAAATTCTTGGTAGGAGTGTTTTCCCTAAATAGAACCTTGCTAGGTGTGAATTTAAATTAATTGAGCTCTAATTTTAAAAAACGATGGCACCAAGGCTAAAAGGAAAAGGTAAGGTGTGAAAGGTACTTTTAAACCACTTTATAGTTGAAGATGGAGGCGAGGGAAGACAGAAGAAATAGCATGATTAGTAACCTCCTGCGGCACTCTTCTTGTGAAATTAGAAACTTGAAAAAAGAAAATTATTTTGGTTTGTGATGCTGTTCCTCCTCCATTTTGTTCATATTGGCCGTAGAAAATTGATTTATTAATTGCGTTTGGTTTAGATTTATTTTAGTGTGGTTGCAAATTAGGTGGTACATAACTATATCTCGACCTAGAAACATGTTTTTGGCTTGTGAATTTGGCCCCCAAACCAATGCTAGAACTTATTATTATTATATATATGTTAGTATTACTCCTTCCATTTAAAAAAATAATAACCTGATTTGATTTGGCATGCAATTCAAGAAAAATAAAAAGATTTATGATGATGGCAACTAATAGGGTATCAATATACCACCAGCGTATTACAGAAGATTAAGATCATCTTATACGATATCAGTATGGTATCAATATACCATCAGAGTATCACGGAGGATTATTTCATAACAATTATGCTGATGTCATGCTGATCTCATACTGATGCCATGCTAATGTCATGGACGAAGAAAAAGAGGGAAACAAGGGTAAATAGTTTAGATCATAGATCCACAAAAGGGTACATAATTTGGGTTGGATCTAATTTAAGTAAAAAGTTTCGTATTTTATGTAGTTTTCTCTATTATTTTTAGTTCCGAAACCAATAAGTTGGGGTTAAAAATGTTTACTTATGTCACTTCTCAACCAAAAATATCCATGTACAATTATATATTTGTTGGATATAATTTATGTATTTGTAGAAGTTGAAAGATTTGGTGGTGGTTGGTGGGTGGATAAAAGCAACGAACCAATAATTTAGCCTGTGCAAATTAAAAATGGTATGAACTAAAAAACGCAATAAATCCTTTTAATGATTTCTACGATTTTCTATTGCTTCTCTAGAAAATATATTCTATTTTCTTGTTTCTTTTGTTCTCTCCGTCAACAACACATTGCATGAACGGGAAAAAAACATCCCAACCTATTCCCTAATTAGAAAAGAACAAAAGAAGACGATAACATCCATCCCAATAATTTTCGTCTGAATTTTTTATTATTTTTCTAACAAATATAAGCTATTATTAGTTAAGAATGGAGTAACTTAGAATAATTAAATTCCAATTCATAAAAATTAGGCAGGCAATATGAGGGAATCATGAAGTAAACATAATAAGTTGCGTCATCTCTTCCATTACTTTACAAGTATAAAATTACTCACCAAATCGGGGAAGATGCACAAATAGCCACTTTTAGGATCCCTATTTAAATAATAGCAAAGAGTTACATGGTTTTTAAAGTTTAGTTGTCTCAATATCAATTCCGGCCACGGGGGCTACAAATTAAAATTGCAAGTCTGGTGTTAAGCTTTGGCAAAACATAAAGGTTTGAAGTTTGAATGACTCTCAAATTCAAACATGAGATCTGAAATTATAGATTAATTTTGACCAAATTTAATTTAAACTTTTGACTTTTCAAATGAAGACTTTTGCTTGTAAAAGTATATTTTGCTTTGAGTTCAATTTCACACTCGAAGGGAAGCAACATCATTAGCAAGTCCAGTCTGATTCTAATTGGGAAGAAAAATCCAAAGGAAGGATTAGTTCATGAAGAAACACGTTCAAGGTAATTCTATAAATGTAGATTGAGAAGGATGGTGTATCGTAGACAACTTTATTTCTATATTTTGTGAAGGTAGAGATGTTTTCATTGATAAAATTCTCCTTTCAAGTAAATCATATAAAAAAATCAAGTATGTAAAACAAATACAATAGGAAAAAAGACACACTAAAAACAATTTTAAAAAAAAATTACAAGTAGCTAATAACAATAAATAATACGATAATTGTGGCAAATGACAAGCGAGCAGGAAAAGATATGTATAATTGGGCCTTACTAAAAAGTTACTCCGTTCGTCTTTTTTAATTATCATGTTACACTTTTTAAAAGTCAATTTAATTAATTTTTAAATTTGAATAGATTAAATTAATTTGATATTTTAAAATACAAATTTAAATACTCCCTTCGTTTAAAAAAAGAATAAGCTACTTTTCTTTTTTTAGTCTGTTTAAGAAAGAATGACCTATTTTCTTTTTTAACTACATTTTCATTTCACCTTTCCACGTGACATGCTTAAGTTCACAAGATTAAAGTGTAATTTTTAGTCCTTTGCGTGCGAGATTTCGAATGATTTCGCGTATCTCGTCCAAAATTTCAAATTTGAAAATATCAACCTTTTCAGCTGATATCTGGTGCCAGCTTACTTGCCCTTCGCGTTTACGATCGCGGAAGGCAGGTTGCTTGGCCCTAGCATTAGGGAGGTCCTGACCGCAATCGCGGAAGGGCGGCTTGTTTGGCCTTCGCATTCGCACGGTCAACATGAATCAAAGTTAAAAAAAAACTAACTGAATTGAAGGGAGTAACTTATAAAAATGAAACAAGTGTAATCCAATCTCAAAAGGGCAGTAAGACTTTGAAGGGCATGTGCTCCACTTAATTCTTGGAAGTCAATCAACGGATTTTTAATCAGTCACTTGCACTGAATTTCTAAAAAGACTAGCTAGTTTTGCGTTCTACTTCCCAAGTCAAAGTCATAGAGGTATTCTTTCTTTTTATTTTTATTTTTAAAAAACATATTATGAAGGGTTTAATATTCTTGCATAGTACAAGTTTATACTACCGTAGAAAAGTAGAAAAGATTGAATTAGTTATGAAATTTGGTAAAATTTCCTCTACTATTTATTATTTTTTATTCCACATGTCAATTCAATAATAGATAATTATTGTTAGATAGAAGAATACGAAGGATTTGATATTCTTGCAAATTAAAAATGTAAAAGTTTATACTACCGTAAAAAAGTAAAAAAACATTGAATTAGCAATGAAATTTGTGAACAATCTTCCACTGATTCATCATCGAAAAATACCTAGCTAATTAATTTGCTTAAAATTCATCCTTAATCTATAGCTAAATAAGATTAACATAAATTTTTTATTATTTAATTACAAAATTTTATCATCGCTAATTTCTTATTTTTAATAGTATTTGTATCTACACCAAAAAATAGCTCATGCTAATTAAGAACTATATATTAACCAAAATCGTTCAACTTTTATATATACATGTTGGCACAAGATTATACATCATCAAGTCAGTTAACAAGTACCAATAACAATAACAAACGTCTACTGTAAATGTGGATGAGTCACATAAAAAGTGAGATAAATAACATATATACTATATTTTCAACTATGTTGATGATATAATATATTTTATATTGTTATTGTATATAATATTTCAAGTCCAAATTAAAAATAAAAAAAAAAGTATCACTAATTCATTTTCTATCTACTATGCAAACTCAACATGAACCGTTGAAAGGAAAGACCTATTCAAACTCATAATATTGAAAAACAAAATAAGTTAAAACCCATTATCTTCTAGGCACTTCTTTTTGTTGGCAATTCCAGAAAGGAAAAAGGAAACATTGACTCTCTCTCATAGGTGAAAGTTAATATTGATAATGATTTTGCATGTGGAACTTTGAATATTTCCTAATAAAGTGCATGAGGATGACTTAATCAAAAAGTGGACGATCATTTCCTAGTAGGACTACTGTATTTCTACATAATTATACAGCGGTTGGCATACTTCCAATCAATGCTTTGACTACAAATAAAAAGGTATTTATTATTTCTAGAGCCATAATTTGATAAAGAAATAAATCGCGCCATTCAACCTTTAAAGCTAGTTTATGAGGTGAGAATTGTTTAAGTCACGTAAAGATTTTCAATTCTCTAGCTGATCTAGGACACTCAACACTCCTCGTGTGGCTAAACAAATAAATCTTGAGCATAATAAACTTAAAAAACTAGCTCAAGCTGTGAGGATTGCATGAGACATATAAAGAAACCACTTCCACATGCATCCCTTAGTCTACTCATAACTAGCTATCACAATCAAAACCAAAGTCAAGAATTATTTTTATTTAAAAAAAAAGGAGAAAGAAGAAGTCAAGGTACAATTGACAAGAAATGAAAGTAAGGGCACTCTAATTTCCTCCAGAAACTGCAAAGTGTCAAGTCTTTGATGGTGTTCTTTGCAATTTAATTATATTCAGCTATTGACTATAGAAATTTTGGACTCCATAATCATAAAGGAAGCTTCAATTCTTGAATGTTGAATAGAATTTATTTTTTCATCAGGCGTGTGTATGACTTTCCTCCATTTAATTTTGTGGAAAATGTCGTATCCACACCCTTTTAAAAGTACCACTTTGTTTGTCATGTCCAACTACCATTCTCTTACTTCTTCTCCAAATTAAAGAGTTACTAATTATTATTTTCTTCTATTTTAATTTCCATCATGGCTGATGCATTGACAGAGGAACAAATTTCTGAGTTTCGTGAAGCCTTCTGGGTTATTGATAAGGATCGTGATGGTAAGTTTGGTTCATTCTCGTCGTAAATATAATAACTCAAGAGAATATATTTTAAATACTAAAGTTTTTGTTATTGTTGGAAATGAAGGGGTGATAAGAATAGAGGAACTTGCGGCAGTAATACAATCTTTACATGAACATCCAACTAGGGAAGAGATACAAGAAATGATAAATGAAGTGGATCCTGATGGTGATGGTACTATTGATTTTGAAGATTTCTTGAATATCATGGCTAGAAAGCTCAAGGTATATTTAACTTACGTATCAAAGCACCTTTCAGATGCGTTTAATACATAGATTGTGATAGTTCACATAGAAAAAAGGTAGAATTATATATTTTAGACAGACGATTAATGTATTGAAGGTAAACTCATTCACTTATATATTGTGCAGGACAACGTAACGGAGGAGCTAAAAGAAGCATTCAAAGTATTTGATCGAGATCAAGATGGATTTATTTCGGCTAATGAGGTCTTACTCACACTCTTTATATTCTCTCGATTTATTTTTATTTGTTTACTGTACTAAAAATAAATCGTGTGAATGCATGCAGTTAAGAAATGTGATGATGAATTTGGGGGAAAGATTGACAGAGGAGGAAGCCCAACAGATGATCAGAGAGGCAGATCTTGATGGAGATGGCCTCGTTAGCTATGAAGAATTTGTTAAAATCATGATTATTTAATCTTCTTTCTTTTTATTTTTCTTTTTGTAATATACTTACAGATAATGAGACAGCTTAATTTCTACTGTTTAATGAGTACTAAATATAAATATAAATAAACTTCTTGCAATATTAATTGGTCTTATATATTAATGTATTTTAATTTCCTTTTTTATCTTCTTCTTCTTTATCTATAGTCAACTGGCAAAACAAGACATTTGAACCGAAAGGCAAATAACACCATTTGGCATAATTATACTATTTATTTTCTTTTAGTACTCTCTCTGTCCATTTTGTACGGTATTTTTTAATTTCCACCCTATTTAAGAAAAAAAGAAAAAAATTTAAACTTGTGATCCGTCTAATTTTTTTTTAAAATATTTGTATTATTGAAAATCATTTCATTAAAGATAAAAAAAATTTAAAACTTAAATTATTTTCTCTTAGAAAAAGATGACATTTTTTTTTGAACAAATAAAAAATTAAAGGACACCGTGTAAAATGAAACCAAGAGAATATTTGATTAGTGTGAATAAGCAATTTAGGATTATTTCGTCAATGTACTTGCTTGCTAACGAGGGCAGCTAAGTCATATTTTGTGGGGGCGATTGATTTTTTTTTTTTGTTTGTTTGACGCTCTCCATTTGCATCCTTTTAAACGCGTGAATAAAAATTACATTTCTTTTTACATTATTTTTATTCATTTCTTACAATATATGTTTATATCTTGCACAAATTATAAATAATTATGAATCTTTCTGTGTGGCGTTTAGATATAAGAGTAATAAATCCGAGTTCAATCACACAATTCAAGACCAATAATATATATTCTAAAATACCTCCCTTTAATAATAATATAAATATAAATATATATATACACACACACTTGCGTTTTTACAAAATCTTACAGGAGGCTTATAATTCCAAAATATGCTTGTACGTCTTTTGTTAATAAGTTATTTATTATTTTGAGGTCTTGGTCAATGTTTCCTTCGAATATATTTATTATTTAATAGTAATGTAGAGGGTAGGGGTCTAAGTCAAATTCCCCAATCACTGCAGTATCTTGTATCTAGGTGGTTGGAGTTAAAAAATATATATAAATGTTTCTTTCTTTTGCTAAAAAAATTTAATCAAATAATTAATATTATACTTTATTCATTCATTTTTACTTGTCACATTTCATTTTTTAAAAGTCAAACTACATGAAATTTGATTGACTTATGTTTCTCTTCATTTTTCTCAAGTTCTTGATGACTGACACATGGTATAAATTAGATTTTAATGGTTAAAATTTAATTGACGTATGTCATTAAATGGAGAGAAAAGAAATGATCAATTAAATTCTGGTCATATTTTAAGATTTGATCGGACTTTCTTGATGTTTATGCTTAATTCTTTTTTTCTCACAATCTCTTCCAAATTTAACAAATATAAATTGTCGATTATTTGACAGATAAAAGTATTAATTTTTGACAAAATTAAAAACTATTTACTGCATACTCATAATTATGAAATCTAGTCCCAAATTATAAGAAGAGAATGAAATACAGCATGCCAACAAAGAGAGATTATGGAAGAGCTATTTCAAATAACCAAAGACTGGCAAACAAAAAGGCAAATGAAGCATCAAGAGAAAATGCAAATACAATGTTTTAATCAGCTATCAATAAAATGCAAACAAATTTTATTTTAAATGTTGATAAAGCACAAATACCCAGTTTGAGAATCAAGACAAGAAGGATCAGAAATATGAAATATACAATAAATATTTCATACACGAGATGTATGCTTTTGTAGTTACGTTCTAACGATCATACATATTTTAAACGGGCTAATTAACAATATTCTTTTCTTTCAGCCTTAGATTAATTTTTATATTATTTATTGTCTATTTTTACTTACTTATCGCTGCTCCCAAATATAAAAGGTCAAACTTTACCAATTTTTGGAACAAAATCAGAGATAATATATTTAGATACCACACGAAAAGTACTAAATTCATAATTTTATATGGTGAAGAAGGTTAAATATATGTATTAATTAAAAAAAAATCTTGTTTTATGGGATATATCTCGAATCATATCCAACCATCCTCCATTCCACCATTTTAAATTTTTCTATCTATTTTTATTAGCAGGACAAGAGAAAGTCAATATACTATTTAAAAATTTTGCCTAAATATTTTTTTAGTTGAACAGAATTGAAACTCAGAACACGCAAAATATGATAGACATCAACACTTTGTAGAAATCATAAAAATTATATAATTCATAAGTATCGGCCTCATTTAAAAGCAACACTATAGAGTCACACATTAGTATTGAAATTTTGCATATTTATCAATTATTATGTTTTAGAAAGATTTAATTAAATATTTAATTTTAAATAATAACTGATGATCCTAGTCTAACAACAATCAAAGAGAACACTCACCTCTTTGATGTTATAGTCTTGTTCTTCTATGTCATGACGATTTGATAACTTATGAATCTACTTATATTTGTTATTAATATGATCTCTAATTAAGTAATTTTAAGTTTAAATAAATTTAAACTGTATATTTAAATAATTTTTAAAATACAATTTGAGAATATTTCAAGAATATCAATCAAAAACTCAAAAAATTTTAAAATATTGACACTAATTAATTACACTAAATGTTTCTATACTATGACTCAACTATATTATTAATGATAGGTTCTTTATATTTTATAAAAAAAAATACTTATACTTTTTATACCACAAAAATTCGCATAGTCACGTTCTCCAAAAATGACATTCCTATTTTTCTAAAAATATTTAGACCCAGTATATAATAAAAATTCTAAATAAATGAAACTTTCTACATATAACATAGATATTTAAAGTGAAAGAAATTTACCATTATAATTTATATATCTTATTTAATAATTTTTATCATTTAACGGTTGATTAAATGCATGAATATGTCTTTTTTAGATTTCCCAAGAATAAATTCAAGAAACGTTTTATATTTATAGTTTTACTTTTGTCCTTTAATAATTATATTTTTATACATTTAATAATTATAGACAAATTCTACAATAGGTGTAAGCGTGAAATTTTTTTAGTTAATGAAGTGTAATTATTTAATTTTAATATATAGAGAGTGCGTTGAAAATTGAGTTATACTATAAAAGTATTAATATATTAATTATTTATGTACGAAGTGTGTGAAATTGAATCTCATAAATAATTTTATTTTTCTGATTTTAAAAAATTGTTTTACATTAATGAAGCTTCACGAAAACAAAGTGAATAATTTTCTTTTTTATCTTATTTTATAAGGTAAGTTTAATCATTATGAGTACTTAAGATGTAATTATTATTTTCATTATTTTTTAAAAAGACCATGAAAGATATATATTTAGAAAAAGAAGTAAATTGGTTAAAAAAAAAGAAGAAAAAGAATTGAAAAAGACATGAGGCCATTAAATGTTCCGTGGGACTCAATGAGTCCTGCAATAAATATTTTCTAAATTTAATATTTTTTTTAAAAAAAATGTCATAATCTTTTCAACATTTATAATTATTTCGATGTCAAATTTTTGTGGCCAAATAACATCATCCTTTTTTCTTTTAACCTTTGCCACCAGCCGGAAAGTAATGCTTATTTCGAATGTGCTTGTTGGGGCGGTCCTTCATTGTCATTTTCAGTTTCCTTTGCATTGATTAGGACTTTTCATTAACATAATGGACCTCACTTCTTACTTTTAATTCCAATCACATTTCTCTTATTTTAAAGTAAAAAATAATATTTAAAAATGAACAATTATTTGGTTGGTAATTATTACAAAATTGAAATTATTTTAATCAATTCTCGAGTCTTTAACTTTTGAGGGTTTTTCATATTATTGAAAAATTTAGAATAGTAAGACAATTCAATTAAAATGGACAAAAAAAAAAAAGCAAATCACAACAACTAGCAATTTGAAAAATTTAAAACACATGTAAAAAAATTTGATTAAATCTCAATATTCTATCAATATCGCATCAATCAGCATGAAGAAAATAACATATATTATATAAAATAACTAATAAGTATTATACACGACAATAATTAACAGTTCAATTAAAAATTTTAAAGATATAAAAAAGATTTGGTTGGCTATGAATTTTTTATCAATATTAGACAAATTGAAACGGGGAACATCTTTTACTCGAAAATAAGGTAAATATTATTATAAATTATAATAATTGACAATGTAGCCCAAAGTCCAATTTGATTATTAGAGTATATAATATATTTGCACATAGTTATCCATCGTTATAAGTAACAATAATTTATAATTTAATAAAGTGTAAAAATAAGTCAATGTTATTCCAAACATGTGTATGTGACTTAGTTTTCTTTTGTTAATGAGTTAACATCTAGCAGTCTAAATCTTTCAATTACATATAGTCTATTAATTCACGTGAAAAATGCTCCCCGCCCACCATCTTAGATCGCTGTCACTCTAACCCAACTAATATAACTACTTGCTATTTTTACTTCTTTACTTTATTTACGTGACTTTTACGATTAAATTATTAGTTTTTTTATAATAATAATATATTTAATGTATACAAATTTAATCTTTACGCGAAGGTAGAACGATTATTTCTGATAGACCCTGTTTCAATATAAAATATTCTAGAAAATGAAGTAACATAAACAAAGAAAATAACACGTAGTAATAAAACAAGAAGGAAAAAATTTATTTTTTTGATATGTTATAAAAATAACAAATAAAAATAAGTTAATTTTTTAATAATGGATAAATAAAAATAAATTGAGAAAGTATTATTAATGTCACGTGAATCAACACAAAGGAAGTAACATATATAATATAGTATAAAATGAATTATGTATTACAATAATTAATAATTTAAAATTTAAAAGATATATAAAAAGATTTTGGTTGGCTGTGAAATTTTTATCAATATTAAATATATTAAGATGGGAGAATATATTTTATTTAAAAATAACATAAAAAGTATTGCAAAATTATAATAATTGACCACATAAAATAAATTAATAACGTGTAAAAATACGTCTATGTTATCAACACGTGTATGTAAATTGCGAATGATGGGACATCAAAAAGTTTTTCGTTTCTTAACGAGTTTCTCCCTCTGTTTCATTTTAATTAAATTTGTAAGATAATATATATATATATATATATATTAAGAAAAGTATTAAAAAACAAAATTTATGTTATATTTTTTACTATTATTTTTTATAAAATAATAAATATGTAGTCTAATTTATTTCCTAGAAAATATAAAATTTCAATAAATAAAAGAACAAATGTAAAAAAAATTCAAACATTTACCTTTAATCTTGAACAATTCAAATATTTTAAATTTTAAAAAATATCTCAAAAATTTAAGTAATATAAGACGGAGAGAGTAACATCTAACAGTCTACAGTTACACAGTATATTAATCCACGTGAAAAATACTAGGAAAAGAGATTGTACATTATTTTCCATATACATTATTGCACTGTTTGACTTTTCCTTTCTTTTTCCCCCAAACTTAGATCACTGTCACTCTAAACTAAATAATATAACTCCTTATTATTTAGGGACCAAAAATAATTTATTTCATAGCATATTGTAAAACATTTTAAATATTTTTTTAAAAAAAATTAACACATTAGAATATATTTCGTCCAATTCATTTAAGTTTGAGTTGATTAATATTGTTCAATTATTCATTCGTTTGTAATATCATTTCAATCTATATAATATTGGACTAATATATAGTTCAAATTAACCTATGCTAAATATTGCAAAATATAATTACAATTTTTAATATGTTATATATAGTCATACTTTAAAAGACAGTATAATTTTATTAGGTATTAAATTTTTTTAAAAAAACAAATAAATTGATTAAGATTTAGTGGGAATTGAATGTGTTGGATTATGATCCTTATACCTAATTCATAATTTCATTTCAACCTAAATAATTAAGATTTTTTTAATGGATCACCAAATTCGACACAAATTAATCTCAAAATCAGAATCAAATTTGAGACACTAATAATACTCAAGTGCAATTCAATTAGTTTTTTTTTTTTGCTCTACACTAGCCTTTTTATATTATTATCCATAAATTTTGCCTTATAAGTAAAATTCTTGCAGGAGGTAGAGGAATCTCAGCTTTCTCATTTGTAATAGGCATACTTGTTCTAAAGTTGAATGTACAATCTTTCTCGTATTCTATTCTATGAGCCCGCTTAGATTATTTTTAAAAAGTACTTTTCAAAATATTAAATTTTTTTAAAAATAAGTTATTATATGTGTTCGATAAAAGTGCATAAGCTGAAAAAAATAAATATTAAAAATATATATTTTCATTATCTAAATCAATATAAAATTAAAGAACAATTGTCTAAATCAATGTATAATTAAAGAACAATTGTCTAAATCAATGTAAAATTAAAGAACAAGTATTCAACATTATTATCATTCTTAGTGTTGAAATGATTTTTGTTGTAGCGTTAGTATTGATTTGATTTTTGATTCAAGCTTTATTAGAATTTCTAATATCTATGCACTATAACTTTTATTGATCCATTCAAAATTTTAAGTTAAATTTGAAATAATATGTTAAAAAATAAAAATTATAAAAAAAGTAGCAGATATATTTATAAATTATATTAAAGTAAATATTTTTATTACAAAATAAGTTTTTTTTTCAAAAAAAAATACAATGTTAGATTGATTTGGTCTTGAACTGACTTTTGAAAATTAAAAATCAAATTAATTCAAATATTAAAAAAATCATTCAATACCAAATTATGTCAAATTAAATCACTAATTAATTTTTTTAATTAATTTAATTTATAAATCTAATATTATTTTTAATTTGATTTTGTTCACACCATCCATCGTTTTACATGAAGATTGGATCCAACAAAGCATACATGGCAAGAAAATATCCAACCATGGATGATGGGACAACATATAATTATCAGTTTTTGTGGTTTACATTATATACGACTCTTATTTATGGTTCAAGTTGGTAGGGTCGCCTAGGTCGGTGGCCTGAAAAAATTAATCCATATGAGTGGTTTTAAATTTGAACAGATTAATGACCATTTTAATTATGAGAAAATAATATTTATCGCTGAAAAAGTCAATTTAAGAAAGGAGAGATAGTGGTTTAATAGAATTGTTTGATATCATCTAAGTATATATACTCTGATTATATTAAAGAAAAAAAATTGTGCTTCAGTAAAATACTATTCATTTAAATCTTTAATACTATTAGAGTATATAAACTCTGACGACATTATAAGAGGAATGAACATTGCTTCAATGAAAAGGATGCTCAATTACTACTTGATAACATCATAATTGAGAGTTTTCAGTTTAGAGTTTAATTAATAAGATTGTAACTTTGATAAATAAAATTGTAGACTTTACTAATTTTCTTTTAATTGTTTCTAGTTTATTTCTTAAAAAAAAGCTCATTCATGTACGATATCGAT
>DF360069.1:9034-42587 GCA_000787875.1 Solanum virginianum | reverse complement strand
TCTGAATATGTGGAGATGCAGCAGACCAATCCACTTGATGGGAAGTCCTGTTTGGAAAAAATCAAGATTAATCCATTACCATTAAAATAAAACATAATATAAAAGTGTTTACAGGGTGATTGAATAAAAAGTACATATAGAGTTACTAGGGATCAAGTTCACTCGACTTGTCTCAAGAAATATGTACTCCTTAAATGTAATCATAATTTTAATACCAATAAAAAGAAGATTTTATAAACATTTGCTAAAAATATTTATTTTTATTGTTATATAATTATTAAAATTACTCGATCGAGTAATTATATGATCATATGATTTAGTGTGTACTTAATGTGTCTCTCAAATGACAAAGATAAGTTACGTAAAAGCATTTTATTTGTTTGCCGTTGAAATTCGTCAATTCAAATTTATTTATTTATTTAAAAAAAAGTCATTTAAGAACCATACAAAGTCTTATCCTAAAGGCTAAAAATATAGGGAGAATGAGTATTAAGTAAATCTTATTCCTATTTTTACGGGAGCATAACGACAGTTTTTGAAACCCTTAAATAAGGAATTTTAAAAAGAAAGAGCAAATAAAAAAAGACTTCTTATGGGACTATATGACCAAGAAGAAACAAAAACAAAATTAATCATATGTATATGTAATATATTGATATTGTATAAATAATTTATAATCATATATATATATATATAATATATAATTACGTACCAAAGTTGAATATACATTCATATACACCATTTCTATAACATTAATAATTTCTAGACTGACTTTCTTTTAATCCCGATAAATCATATCTCCTTTAAATAATTTTAAATTTTGAAGATGGACTCATCTTAATATTTCAAGTCTTTAATATACTATTCACTCAAAATAATTTTTCCGATACATAAAAAATGATCATGATGTGTGGTGGGCCTTAATTCCTTGGGTTGGGCCCTAACAATACAAAGTAAACATACATACTTATATAACGAGGACTATTTTTTTTATAATTATTTTAAGTAAAATATTTCTTGGTAATTTGCCCTATAATAATTGGAATTTGTGAAAGAATTAAGAATAAGGAATTGGTAGAATTTACAATATTTTCCTTGTTAATTGTCATGTTTATTTGGATTTGTTACATCTTAGCCAAGGTCTTTCAGAAATAGTCATTCTACTCTCTAGATAGTGATAAAATCTACTACTGTATTCTTTCCAAACTCAACTTGTTCAATTCCATCTTGATATGTTGTTGTCGTCTCGTTGAATTAAAAATGAATTTTCATAGATAGTTATTGTTTAGTATATAATCTTCTGTCTCTCAAATGTATAAAAATTAAAATATCTGGATATATGACAATGAAAGATAATACTAACATATATGTCCATAAAAGATGAACAAGTGTTTGAAGGATTTTCAGTAACAGATATGGAAACCAGAGCTCCACCATCCAATATCAAACAACTTGCTGAATCGCCTAATCTCCATTCCATACCTTGTAATTATGTTCATCCTACTAACATACATGATGATCATCATCATCATCATTCCAACTCAATCCCCGTCGTTGATTTTTCTCTGCTCACCTCCCATCATCCTCATCAACGTTCCACAGCCGTCCACCACCTAGGCAAAGCTTGTCAAGATTGGGGCTTCTTCATGGTATGACGATCAAACTAACTAATTACGTCACCAGGATCTTACAGAGAAGAGTAATTGTGGTCTGTTTTTGTGCAAATTAATTAAGTGCAGGTAGTGAACCATGGCATACCAGAAAATTTGATGAAGACAGTGATCGATTGCACTCATGAATTTTTCAACTTACCAGAGGAAGAAAAACAGGAATTTGCAGGGAAGCATGTATTGGATCCTATAAGATATGGTACAAGTTTCAATACTAGCAAAGAAAATGTCTTCTTCTGGAGAGATTTTCTCAAAGTCTCTGTCCATCCTCATTTTCACTCTCCCCCAAAACCCCAACCCTACAGGTAATGAAATTTAACATTTTAACTTATACCCACAGTATAAATAATATTTAGTGACTTGATTTAATTTACTAGGGATATTATATTGGAGTATACTGAGAAACTCCGGGAAGTGGCAAGAAAATTACTAGGAGGCATATCTGAAAGTTTAGGGCTTGAAGAAAGTTTGTTGGACAAAGATTTAGAGTTGGAATCAGGTCTTCAAGTCTTTGTTGGCAATTACTATCCACCTTGTCCTCAACCTCAACTTACAATGGGGATGCCACCTCATTCAGATCATGGCCTATTAACACTTGTCATTCAAAACCAAGTCGGAGGTCTCCAGGTTCAGCATCAAGGCAAATGGATCAATGTCAATGCCCTTCCCAATTCCATCTTGGTTAACACCGCCGATCATCTTGAGGTAAATCTATTTTTCATCTCTACAGACACATATAACCAAATGGTACAATTTTTAATTTTTATTTAATAATATGGTAGATATTTAGTAATGGCAAGTACAAGAGCAATGTACATAGAGCAGTGGTGAACAACAAAGTAACAAGGATATCAGTAGTGACAGCTCATGGTCCATCACTGGAAACAATTGTAAGGCCAGCTTCTCCATTGATGGAAAAAGACAAGAGCCCATCACCTTATTATGTTCCAATGAAGTATAAGGATTATTTGGAGATGCAACAGAGCAACCAACTTGATGGAAAGTCCTGTTTGGAAACAGTCAAAATCCCAAGGAGCTGAGTGTTTTTTTTATACTGTAATTATATACTTTCCATCTTGTTTGTTTGATGATATATGGTAATTTCCTTTACCATCAGTGTGTTGCAACTTTTGATAAGATTTAAAAGTGACTTTATATTTGCCCTTATTTTCATGTATCTTTTTAAAATTCATTAACTATTAAGGATAAAATAGGAAGAATAATGTTATTTATGTATTGATTTTGTGAAATAACATATATTAAAGACTATTTATTTATAGTAAGAAAGACATATAAAAGAGATCGGAGAAAGTAATAAACAAAAAACATCAGAAAGATGATTAACTACCCGCGCATAATGAAATATTATTTATAAATTTATATTGGATAAGACAAAATCATCCGTTATAATTATTTATTTAGATTTTCAAGAAACACTGCTTAAATTATAGCATTATTGCATACCAATAAATTGAGAAAATAAGGGATAAATATCATTTTTCTGATTACATGACAAATACAATATAGATATAATTTCACAATTTGTTTCAAGATTAAACATACACGTGTAACTCACGTGTGGCGAACCCAGTTATATAGATAAGTTCGAAAGTCATTTTTGGATGATGGTTGTGAGCAGGACCATTAATTGCATATCTCATATATGTCCAAGTTGATGACTCCTACTGAAATTGAAGATTGCTTCTTAAAACTTCCTACGTTTTTGTTTTTATTTTTCATATTTCAATCTTCTAGTTAATTCTACACATTTACAATTTAATTTGTTACATGCGGAATATCTAGTTACATAAGTTGAGATTAATCTAATGAAAATTTTAAAAAATATTTTTAATAAAATATTTTAAAAAATTTTAAAAAATAATTTATGTCGTACCAAATTTATTTAAAGAATCACCCTTCCCCACCCAAGATTAGGTATAGTCACCAAATTAAAGAATGTCCAGTTAAATGATTGGTTTGGTCGGCTAATGGAAGAAATATATATACTATATTTGGTTATTTGCTACAATTGTCTTTACTAACACAAGATTATGTTTGGTTATTTGCTTTACTTTCTTTGCAAAATAATTATCAATTGTGAGCCCAGCTTCGATAACAACCCAACAGCTTTTGGTCCAACGCTGTCTCAAGGGCTTGAGGCCCCAAATTTTGTTATTAGTAACATTTTTTCTCAATCTTAATATTTTATGCTATGAAAATGTAATTTAAATTAAGTCATAATATTTATGTGGTTATAAATTATCTCATTATCAATAAAATTAGGTTCAAAGTTAAATTATTATTTTTTTAAAAATGAAAAGTTATCATTTTTTTAAATAAATTAAAAAGAAAATTCATCACATAAATTGATACAAGAGAGTAAATAGGTTAATTTTTTAAAAAAATTATTTCGTGCCTCACAAAACTGACACTAGCTTTATGAAGTATTTTTTGTCTCACAAATTAGCGGATCCACATATTGTTGACCCAAAAGTGTGAGATTCGAATTCAACTTATGAGATGAAAATGAAGCTCACACGCTAAAAACTAGTGTTAATTGTGTGAGACACAAACTAAACATTTTCGGTTAATTCTGCGATAATTTTCCTCTATTAATGTTAAGGTAAAAAAGTGACAGATCTTTATTTATTTTTTATATAAAAAAAAGAAAAATTACTTTAAAAATGTTATTGATATTCATTGATTGTTAATTTATATTCTAATAGTACTCATTTCATTTAAATTATGTGTTTTAGTTACTGTTGGGAGAATCAACAAATATTTCTTTTGAGCATGGCTTTTCATATATATAATTTTTAATATTTGAGATTTTAAACTATTGTGACCTATAGACTATACTATTTTCAATATAGTAGTTTTTAAATATATAAATTTATTTTTTTTAAATAAAAAAATTATATCTCGATATAATTTGAAGGCTCTTAATAAAGTTTAAGTTTAGGTCCCTAATGTTCTTGCCGTCCCTAGTCCAATGAAGTAAAGTTTACTTGCCCAACTGAGTGTTTCTTTTTCTCTTCTTGTTTTTCTTTCTCTTTTTGAATGTTTATGATATTTCATTGTTTGGTTCTCAAAATTTTTATTGTTTCATTCTAATTTTTGTGGCGTAGTTTGAGTTGATTGAAATTTAAGCAAAAAACAAAATTTTTTGAATTTTTATTCTCAAACATGTAATTATATTTGTATAGGTAAAAAAACTTCTTTGAGCATAAAATAGTTAGTGTTAGTTACCTGCTTTTAATTTTAAAAGTGCATCATTCTTCTGTCTATGATTGATAAAAGCAAAATGTGTTTGTTAATTTCAAAACATATTGTTATATTTAGATGCAAATAAGTCCAACTTGCTTCTGAATTTGGTTGGTAGAAAAAATAAGTAATTCCCAAATCAACTGTAAAGTGAGCCAATCGATAGTAATTAAAAAATTTGAGAGGGTAATACTAGTGATAGTTGAAGTTTACGCTATGATGTGTCTCCTCGTACATATAATGAAATTTGAGAAAATTTAACAAGGAAGTCAGGATGGCCGAGTGGTCTAAGGCGCCAGACTCAAGTTCTGGTCCTCGTGAGAGGGCGTGGGTTCAAATCCCACTTCTGACAAATCTTTTTTTTCCTTATAAAACAGTTCCTTGCTTCTCCTTTTTATCCTTTTTAAAAAAAAAAAATTGTCTCTTTTCCTGTCTAAATAAAAAATTGAGAATAATATATAGTTTGATAATATTTTTTAAGAAATTGTGATTTAATTATTTAAAGTGAAGACGTTATAATAATTTTGTAACTCTAATGATTTGAACGCTATTAAATTATTTGTACTGTTAAAATATGATATATGTGAAATGTTGAGCGAAAAATATTACTCATAATGAAATAATTCATTGTTATTTATAAATATTTAACGTTTGAATTAAATTATATAGTTTAACTTTTCGAAATTTATATACTTATCAATAAAATTATATAAATCAAGATTTAAAAAATAATTAATCTTTTCAAAAAATGAAAAAAAGAAGAGCTGAGACGCAAAGTCGATGAACAAATTATGTTGGGCAGTATGCTGAAAAAAAAAAAGGATCATTTGATACAATGTACTTGCTGTACACTTTATTCAATATCATAGATTGTATAACTAAAATACATAACACATCATGATATTGGTAATACAAAAGTCATATTATATGAATAAATATAATTAAAAATATTGAATATATTAAATAAAATAAAAATAATTCAGACATCATATTTATTATTCTCTATATTTCAAATTATATGATATTTTTTTATATTTTTAAAAATCAAATAGTCTAAATTTTGTTGAGAATTTGCTCATAAAACTTTTAAAGTAAATTATATAGAAAATATCATAAATCAGAATAAAAATATTTTAAAATAATATAAAAAATATATTTATTTCAACCTAACCTTAAAGTTCGAAACGACAAGTATTATTGTTCGTTAACAAAAATATATGGGCTCAAAATAACACTTTGAGTGGGACTCATGTTGAATTTCTTTCGACGGTCGGATGTGGTGACGTGGCGTTACATGCAGCGAATCGGCGGAAATAGTGAAGTGGCAGTTTCAGAATCACGTGTCTGTACCGGAAAAGTGGTCAACTTTTTGAAGAAACCCTTCTTCACTCCTTCTCCACTACATTTCTTAGCTATGAAGGTAAACAAAAATTCTCTTTCTTCCTCATTTTCAGGCTATATGCTTTGTTAATCCAACTAGTGTTGTTTAGGGTATCGCTTTTGTTTTGTTTGCTTTCGCTTCTCTAATAGCTAGTTAGGGCTTTGAGGCATAATTGGTCTTCATTTTTTGCCCTTTCAGACTAGACACAAAGGAGCATAGATATGTCTTTTACCTTGGAACTGTTCGCTAAAATGAGTCGCAGGAAAAGGAGTAAGAGGCATTTCGCCTTAAGAGGTTCTTAACACTTTCCTGTTTTCTTCTTTATTTTTTCTTTTCTTTTGTGATGATTTCTGTTTTCATGCATACCCTTTTCCTGAAATTGCAGAATGTAACAAAAAGTTGGAGCTTTTTATACACCGGTGTTCCTCATCCTATGGTCGGTAGATCTTGTATCTGGTTGGGCTGTTAGGACTGAAGTAGTAAATTGGACAGCAAGGAGATAGTTTTTAGTGAATTTGACAATTTTATGTGCCTTTTTTATTAGATGTAGTTTGGAGGATTGCTTATGATTTTACTTTAATTTTTTATATGGAGAACTTGGGAAAGAAGAGAAAGGGAGGAGAAATTTCAGTGGGTTGTCAAAAAGATGCGAGTCCATTGACAGTAGTCAGGTCACATTTATCGTTGGAGGATTATTCTCGAAGGAAAAAGAAATCTAGGGAAATTGTGGTTAAAGATGCCAACTTTTGTAGGAAGAATGGCATCACTGTAGTAGCTACTGCCCCATCTTGTGAGAGTGCATGTTCGACCTCACCTGGACGAGGTCTTAAGAGGAAAATAGGATGCCTTGATTCAGCCACTCGATTGGGGCGGAAGAAGAAGATTGAGCAGGATTATGAGATGGGAGAAGTTATTGGACGAGGGAAATTTGGGTCTGTATTATTATGTCAGAGAAAGTTGAGTGGGGAAAAACATGCTTGCAAGACTCTGCTTAAGGGGGAAGAGATCATTCACCGCGAAGTTGAAATAATGCAGCATCTCTCTGGGCATCCAGGTGTTGTGACACTGAAGGCTGTGTATGAGGATGCTGAATCTTTTTATCTTGTTATGGAACTTTGCTCAGGAGGAAGATTGCTTGACCAAATGGCTAGGGTTGGGCGATACCCTGAGCAACAAGCTGCTAATGTGATCAAAGATCTCATGCTGGTTATCAGATACTGCCATGAGATGGGTGTTGTGCACAGGGACATAAAGCCTGAAAATGTCCTCCTTACAACCTCTGGACAAGTTAAGGTTTCAGACTTTGGGCTAGCTGTGAGAATTTCATATGGTAATTCAAGATGACCTCCACTATATGAATTTGATTTGCTGTAGTGGTACCGTTCATATTATTCTGTTTAGTGTGCATGAACCAGATAACACACCCTACTTATTATATCCCTACATATTTGCCTGTTGTTGTCTGACTTGCTGTTTGTACTATAAGGCTGAAATTGTTAATTTATCCTCCTCAAACGCGCTGCTGCTTGGGGATCCCGGATCACTGATCCGCATTAGTCCTTGCACCTAAGAAAGATGACCTTATTATGTGGATTCAGAAACATCTTTGTTTGGGTAACTTTGTTTTTAATAATTTCCTTTCATTTTGCAATTCAAGTAATGTCCTTTGGAAAATTGAAATCACCTGTCCACATATTTTCCAAGTTTCTTAATTTTTATTTACAGAAATAGTTTTGAACATTTCAAACTTCTCTCAAAACTTGATGGGAATGAAAATGTTGTAGAGTGCGCATCATACCCACCTTCATTGTATCCAAGTGTGCATTCAAATGTGTCTTTTCCAGTATACTCTTTGAATGTGCAGTTTTCCCCTTTTTGCTAGAAGTTAAGCTTTACTGCCACAAAAATCTGCTAATCCATGAAAAATTCATGTGTATCTTCATATTTTGCCCCATGGCCACTTCTCAATTTTAGAAAAATGACAGTTCTTACTCAATCCCTCAACTTTTATCCCATCTCTTGCTTGGTTATTTTGCAGCGTGTAATTTGGGAGGTGTTTACCGCAGTTTATGCACATGAAAGACCAGAAACATTTTGGAATTTAATGCAATGTCGAATGATGGGTTTTTACTTGGTCTCAACTCTGTCATAGAGGATGTTAACTCTGTTCATGTTGTCTCTCGTGAGCCCCTCATTAAATATCTATTTTAAGTCATTCTAGTTCTTGGATGATTCATTGTATCAAACTGGGTGAAGCAGCCGAATGTGTGTGTTTCTTTTGTACATCAATGATGTGTCTGAAATTCTCAATTCTTTATTGTGCTCGTAGGTCAGAGATTGACTGGTGTAGTTGGAAGTCCAGCTTATGTTGCTCCTGAGGTTCTGCTAGGTGATTACACAGAGAAAGTGGACATATGGAGTGTAGGTGTCCTCCTACATGCACTTTTGGTGGGCTTACTCCCATTTCAAGGTGATTCTTTGGAATCTATATTCAGTGCTATTAAGGAGGAGAACCTTGATTTCAGTGGTGGAGCTTGGGAATCTGTATCACAACCAGCTCGTGATCTGCTTTCTTGTATGATGACAAGGGATGTTTCAGCAAGGTACAGTGCTGACGAAGTACTAAGTGAGTAGCCTTCCGATCTCTTCCTTTCTTAAATGTTGCTTTGATTAGTCGACTTTATACCTTATGTTCTTCTATCAGCATTTCTTCTTTTTTTAAAAAAATAATGGAATGTAGTCATCAAAGAGAACTAAGACTGAATGAAGTGGTTTGGATGGACCGCTGGAGCATTATTTAGCAGCACCTGTGTCTTGTCTTGCAAGTAGAGAGCATTATTGATCATCTACTCTGTCAAATGACAATGCTGAAGATTTTTTTCTTTTTTCCCCAAAACAAGTCTATGCCTATGACTCACCCCACCTTGGGTGCCTGGAGGGTAAGAGATTTGTGCTTAAGCGCCAAAAGCACTATAGAATCTATTAAATATATGAATATTCAGCTGAAGACATCATGTCTCATCTCACGAATTGGAATAGGTCTATCAATTTTATGACTCAGATTTGCATAACTATAATTCCTTTTATCACGAAAGCCTCAGTGGTTCCTTAAACTTTAGAATCCACTTGGTCAAAAATCCTGGTGTTGATGAAACAGTCTTGTGTATTTACCTGACAACCCGTACATCCCTGTTCACAGATAGGTGACATATTTTCTCTGACATTCTTGCTCTGCAATGTTATCCAACGTAATCTGTTGGAACTTTTGGATATGGAGTAGAAACATGGAGTTCTGATCAATTATTCAGTTGAATTTGCTGGATCATTCAGATATTTGATGTAGTATTCATGTTGTGAGCAATTGAATCTATCTGGCGGGTGGTTTGTTTTCCTCTATGTTGCTCGGACTCGGCAAAAATGAGCCCACACCCATGTTGTATTCTCCAAGAATACACTATTTTTGAAGAGTCCAAGCAACATAGCTTGTCATTTGCGTTAGCAGCCTCATTAACTACCTTGTTAAGTGGGCTAACCTTAGGGCCTATTAATTACTCTGTTAAAGTGGGCTAATTTGGGTATCAGGTTGGGGGCAAAGACTCCGCGTTAGTTAAGTAGATTATGTAGTTTGTATTTTTATTGTAGCTATCTTTGTTCTGCATACTGTTTTTCAGAATGACTGAATTTCACATGTCCTGATGTATCTTATAAATTTTGATGATTCCATGTTCTTTTCTTACAGGACATCCATGGATTTTGTTTTACACAGCACCCTCATTGAAGAATCTTGCAAAGCCAATTAAAAGCCACCTGACTGTTCGTACTAGGATAGAGCAGGAGAGAAGAAACTTAGCCTTTAGCTCTCTCAGTGATGACTTTGGTTCAACTTTAACATCTGGTAGTTCGTCTAAGATGCCTGAAAGTGAAGACTCTGGTTTTATTGATGCTCTCACAATGGCCGTTTCACACATGAAGATATCAGAGCCAAAGAGAAGCAGAATATGCAGCCCAGCCAGAACAATCAATCAAGAATGTTCCTCTAACATACAATCTAATCACCTCTGTACAGCATTCTGACGGGTATCACCTGCAGCAGCATGTAGTAGTTCCCCTTGTAAAGGTATCACTTTGAAGCAACGGTGGAGCACAGCATGTTGCGTCAACCATTGATTGATTTACCAACTACATGAAGTGGCAACTGGTGAACCACTTTCGTTTAACCTTTGGCTCGAATAAATAATTAATAAACAAACATGTCAGATAATATACTCGACTAGTTTGGAGTTGCTTCTGTCATGTGAATTTATAACATATCTCAGGTTTAAAGTTAAGAGTGGTGTGTGTGGGTGTGTGTGTGATGTACATAAGGCGTGGTTTCTGACTCATTGAACATTGTAAGAAAACCTTCAAGATGATGCATTTGTAATCAATCTTGTTTAAACTCTCTCCATGTGAAAAAACAAGGAGCCACTTTGAGTCGTTGCCCAAAGATGAGGGACTATCTTGGCTTTTTTCCTCTTTGAAAATTGCCAGAACAGGCCACGCTCGAGTTTGGATTCAAAATCATCCATCTTGATGTGGGAGCATAAACAGCCCATAATGTTTGTTAAGGTGGTGCATTTTTGGTCGATACAGAGGTTCTGTAAATGGAGACATTCTCCTGCTGTTGCTGCCTCCTAGTAGGAACACAACTATTTGTACTTGTATTTGAAGATCCTAAAACGTTGGGATCAAATAAGGACAGAAAACAACTTCAGATTTGGTCCAACAGTTACCAGAAGATGATAATACATTAAATCAAATTGAATTGATTGATGCATAAGATTTGGCCTTACTTTCCTCTTTCAAGATTCCTTCAGCTGTTGAAAATGCCTTTTCTTTTTTCAAATTGGGGATGGGGTAGGGGTAGGGGTAGGGGAGATGGGGATGAGATTTCAATGTGCGGAATTAAACTCTCACCAACAAAGTAAAAGTACAGATAGTCAACCAATTGATCCCCGAATTGAAAATGTCAGCTATGGGAACAATTAAAGCCCCACTACTACTACGCAAATATTAAATTTTAGATGAGCTAAAGCCAAAAAAATGGCAGATCAAATAAAATGGGAAATGTGTCCATGTCGAAGTGGGGCACTGGCAATGAATATATGTTGGACGACCTAGCTGGACCCATGCAATTCATTTGATAGTTAGGTTTGAAAAACAAAACCATACTAAATGTATATATTGATATTTTTTTTATTTGTTGTGACATAGATAAATATTTAAATTTATATAAATTTGGCTGTATCTCATGTAGGATGTGTATGTTTCTTTGTTTAATTTTATACAGGTTTAAGTGTTGATTTGTGTACACCAAAAATTAGAAGACATCGATGTCAAATAAAAATGAAATTTAAAGGCGCATTTGTAAGTCAAAAATAACATAATAGTTGTTTTTTTCTGTATTATCATTGGCCCCTTTTCGAACTAGGCAAGAGAAAAACTACGAGTATTGGAATTGTATCGACATGTTATCTTTAAAAGGAGTATAGAAAGTAATATTTGATGGCTCCCTTTTGGCGTAAGGTATGTTGTCACACACAATCTAAAATATCCAGCACAATGTTTGTTATATATGTACGTTCATGAAGTTTGGCGTGGCACCATTTCCACCGCTATTCACTTCCCTCATATCATTTTCCTTATTACTCACACCATTGATGATGAAGCTTTTGTCCTGTTTCACTTCATATAAATCTTATCATCTTAAACTATATATATATCAAAATATTTTTTAATCTGCTGATATAAACATGTAGAATAAAAATTGCCTAAAAAAATGAAGCCTTTCTTTTTGAAAATAAATAAACAACTTGAAGTAGAGGAAAAATTATCTCCAAGAGAGAGAGAGAAGGACGAGATGGTGACTGGTGTATATGAGAAAAGAGTCAAAAGAGCCACCAAGCTTATCTGGATCATTGTCAAGGGGATGACAATTAATTGTGGAGACTTCCTCATTCATAAGGAACAATTAATTCATCATATCATGTTACGAGTTTCAATCTAAATATCTTACTAGTTTATCATTAACTAGATTTTGACGTTTTCTCTTCCCTGTTAATTGCATCTTTTGATTGAGTGTATTAAGTAAAAATAATGCATATATTAATTTGACGTATGCATTATTTTTCATAAATTATCAAAAAATAATGTATATATTAATATGTTATGTATTTGGCAAGTATAAAAAGGTTTAGGAAAACTGAGCTTATACCTTTTTTGAAGCAAACTATTTACATTCATATATCCTTTTACATTTATGCCTCTTGCTAATAAAATTTGTATCATACTAATGTCAACGTCCACCTTATATGATATAAATATGATATCAATATACCGATGGAGTATTACAGAAGATTAAACTCAGTTCTATATGATACCGATGGAGTATCAATATTCCCACGAAGTACCACAAAGAGTATAATAAATGAGTTTGTGACTTTAACAATTTTCTCTTAATTGTTTTATTTCTTAAAAAAAAAAACCCAAAACTATATGATACCAATGGGGTATCAATATACAGATGGAGTATCACAATGAATTATGTTCCTGACCTATATGATACTAATATGGTATCAGTATACCAACAAAGTATCACGGAGAATATATTTTCTTCTAATTTATTGTTTAATAAATTTTAATTTATTTCTTTGAAAAAAAAAGCTCAATCTTATATGACACAGATATGGTATCAATATATCGGCAGAGTATTGGAGAGAATTAATCTCATCTTATATAATATCAATATACCATGGGAGTATCACAGGAGATTAATTCATAGCAATCATGTTTACGTCGTAATAATGTCATGAGCAAAAATAAAGCGGTTATATAGTTTGGGTCATGATCTACTAAGAGTAAATAATTTGGGTTCGATCCAGTTTGAATAAATAATTTCATATTGAATTTATTTTGTGTAGTTTTTCCAAAATTTTTGCTCACTAAGATCACTCAAATGATATGTATGGAGTTTATTTTCTTAAAAAAATAAAATTTATATTTTTTAAATAAGATAAGTTATCTATTATAACAAATAAAAGTTAGCTGATGATATAATTTTACCCCGTTTATGTATTAAAAAAGTAGCAGTAAATTAAGTAGATTAGACATAGAGGGGTGATGAATCTGACTTTAATGATGATTCCAAAATGGCTACAACCTTTTACTGTTAAAAGTCATTACAAGGACAATTCATCGAACATTCAGGACCCACTTCATTTCTTATTTACCTACCATTCATTAGTACAACATCCCAATTGCATCCAACCTATCTTCACATTTCTTAGATTTGCTTTTACTAAAAGTATTAAGCACATAAACGTAGGACATTTTATTTCTTTCTCTTTTCTTTTAGATAAGAAGAACTAATACATAATTTATCCCCAAAACTTTTTTACACACTCAATCCAACATCTTCGGAGATGAGAGACGATTTTAAAATTTTAATTTAGTACAAAATATCAATATATATCCATTATTTGTATGTATACAATATAAGACAGACAGTAATGGCATGAGTGGGAAGGACACTTTCACCACCTCACACTCCTTACCAGAAGTTTCTGTGCTAAGACCCCACTATATTTGATATAAATGGCCAATCAGAATGAAAGATTGAAATGAGAGTTGCCAGAAATATATTACCCAAAATATTATTTACACATGAACTGAAATGAAGAAAGTGGTCCATACTCCATTAATGAATAAATTTGATGTCCACATTTGTACAAGTACTACACATACTCCATGTAAAAATAAGAACTTCATTAGTGCTCCTCTCATGAGAAAGAATGTTCTTGAGATTCCAATTAGTCAGCACAATACTTTAGTAAGTGGGAAGAGCCTAAATAGATCTATTTATTACTATCGACAATGTAATCCCTTAAGTAGAGTCTGAAGAAGATAGTACGATTAGATTGTTATGACTAACTATTAACCCCTCCTCCCAAAGACTCGCACCTATTGAGAAATTTTAATAATTCTATGATTGGAAAAGAGAATTAGCAGTCAATAGTACCGTGCCCCATTACTGCACAGCCTGTAAGAGGTCTTGGAAATCTTTTGATAAGCCGACAAGTATGAGATAATTCCAAGCATCCCCATGTGGGAATTTTTTTACTTTTTTGTTTTTCTCACCACTCCATCTTTGTTCTTGCTCTACCCCCACTCCTCAACTTAGTGTCACTTGTGAGGTTTCTAGAGAAAATTCTCTGCTGTGAATTCTGTTTTCTAATCTTTCAGCTTATCACCATGTGGGAATCAGAATTTGAGTCTGTTAGTGGAAGAGATTATGGTAATGGAGTTCACAGTAGCAGCAAACATGGAGTCAAGACCGAGTCTTTTGAGCAAAAAGGACAATCTTGGTATGTAGACTGCTTGTTTAAAGTGATTCAAATATATGGTGCCTTGTGCTTTTCTCAATCCCATGATTTAGTTCAAAACTGAAATATTCAATTGGCTTATGTGCTCTTTGAATAGGCATGTAGCAACTGATATTCCAAGTGACCTTTTAGTTCAAATTGAAGATGTCACTTTCCATTTACACAAGGTGATTCCCTATCACTCAAAACACTTCAATTTCTATCTCATATCTTAGTCTTGTGGAAAATAATGACTGACTAGTTTCTCTTTGTTTTAAAAAAGTATCCTTTGCTTTCTAGAAGTGGGAAAATGAACAGAATCATATATGAATCAAGGGATGCAGAATTGAACAAGATATCTTTAAATGAGTTACCAGGTGGACCTGAGGCTTTTGAGCTAGCAGCAAAGTTCTGTTATGGTATTGCTATTGATTTAAGTGCAACCAATATTTCTGGCCTAAGATGTGCCGCAGAGTATCTTGAAATGACAGAGGATTTAGAAGAAGGCAACCTTATATTCAAGACTGAAGCTTTTCTCAGCTATGTGGTTTTATCTTCATGGAGAGACTCCATACTGGTGCTAAAAAGCTGTGAAAAGTTATCACCATGGGCTGAAAACCTACAAATTGTTCGAAGATGCAGCGAGTCCATCGCATGGAAAGCTTGTGCCAATCCAAAAGGAATAAAATGGCAATACACAGGTAAGCCTGCAAGCGTTTCTAGTCCAAGTTGGAATCAAATGAAGGATTCCAGCCCCAGTAGAAACCAGCAAGTACCTCCTGATTGGTGGTTTGAAGATGTTTCAATTCTCAGGATTGATCACTTTGTGAGAGTGATTACTGCAATCAAGGTAAAAGGAATGAGACATGAACTGATAGGTGCTTCAATTATGCAGTATGCAGCTAAATGGCTGCCAGGCTTAATCAAAGAAGGGTCCGGATTGTCGGAAGATGGCAGCAACAGCAGTAATAGTAATGGAAGCAGTAGTTGGAGAGGGGGCCTCCATATGATAGTAGCAGGATCAGGAGAAGAAGTACCAAGTGTCCAGGCCAAAGATCAAAGGATGATTGTTGAAAGCCTGATTAGCATACTCCCACAACAGAAGGACAGTGTTTCGTGTAGCTTCCTTCTTCGACTATTGAGGATGGCAAACATGCTGAAAGTGGCTCCAGCTTTGATAACAGAACTGGAGAAACGCGTAGGAATGCAATTTGAGCAGGCTAAATTGGCTGATCTCCTCATACCATCTTACAATAAAAGTGAAACCATGTATGACATTGATCTTGTGCAGAGGCTTTTGGAACATTTCATAATTCAAGAGCAGACAGAAAGTTCAAGTCCTAGTAGATATCCATTCTCCGATAAACATATGCACGATGGAAGTCAAAGGGGTACAAGTCTAAATGCCAAGATGAGGGTGGCAAGGCTCGTAGACAGTTACCTAACAGAAGTATCTAGAGATAGAAATCTTTCCTTGACAAAGTTTCAGGTCTTGGCGGAAGCTTTGCCAGATTCAGCTAGAACATGTGATGATGGACTTTATCGAGCAATTGATTCCTATCTTAAGGTACTTTAATCCAGTCCTGTCAATTTTATTGTTCGGCGCATCATCAATATCCTTAAAGGCATCGTTGTTGTGCTCATAGTTTTTGATTAATCATGAATATAGCTCTCCTTTTGTTCTTAATGTTTCAAAAATCAACAATATTAGCCTGCTTGTACACAATCCTTTCTCAAGTATAAGTGACATATGGTTGAGAATTCTAGAACTCTGTAAATGCTAACTATCTAATTGATCGCATAGAAGTAAATTATCTGCAAATAATGCAATTATATTGTCTGCATCATAGAACTCTAGCCTAGCATGCTTCTCCTTTTAACTGAAGCTCATTGATATACACCACGACAGGCCCATCCAACGCTCTCAGAACATGAAAGAAAGAGGCTTTGCAGGGTGATGGATTGCCAGAAACTCACTGTTGATGCTTGCATGCACGCTGCTCAGAACGAAAGACTGCCACTACGAGTCGTGGTGCAAGTTCTCTTCTCTGAGCAGGTGAAGATAAGCAATGCAATAGCCAATATCTCTCTCAAAGATGCAGAAGAATCTCATTATCAACCTCTGGTATCAAACCGTAAGTCATTGCTTGAAGCAACACCACAATCATTTCAAGAGGGATGGACAGCAGCCAAGAAGGACATCAACACTCTTAAGTTTGAACTAGAGACTGTGAAGACTAAGTACCTAGAACTCCAAAATGACATGGATAACTTACAGAGACAGTTCGATAAGATTGCAAAACCAAAACAAACATCTGCGTGGACTGCAGGGTGGAAAAAGCTAAGCAAGCTCACAAAAACAACAAATTTAGAAACACATGACATGAGTAATGAGGTCCCAAATACTGAACAGCCCACAAAGCACCCTAGAAGGTGGAGAAATTCCATTTCCTGAGAAGGAAAAGGGCTACGATAGAAGACTACCAGTTACAAGATTACCTCACAAAGTCGGACCACGTTCCCTGATATTCAACATTATCATGCTTCTCCTATCACAAGAGTAGTTAAGACTTTCATTTTCATGGTAGATAGAAATTATGTGATAATAGCATAATTTATTATACATTCTCTAGTTTACTGGTGACTGGTTTCTCTATAATGATTGTACCATCTTAAGTATTCATTCACAGGGTGCAGTAAAGCTAATTTTGCTGGTTTGCATACCACCACTGACATGAGGTTAACTTATTATTATTGTGTGACTATCAACAAAGAATACTTGAACATAATACTAAATGAATACAGAACTAACATAGAATTCATTGGCAGTCAAAAAGACATTAAGTGGATAAGATGCCGCTCTGTATCTGGTCCCTCAACAGGTACCTGCTTCATTAGAGCGAAATGCTTAACTTTCAGGAAAATATTGATTTCCACAAAAGGTGGTGAAATGGAATATCAGAAATATGCATAGCTTTCTGCATCAAGTCATGTCTTAACCAACCAGATAAAAAGGCGACAAAACATGGCAACCAGTCCAGCTTACACCTAAGAATACTTCTTTTTCTCATTAAAAATTCCATGTCACAATCATGGTAGCGGAGATCTTTTACCTCGTTATGACTAGTAAAGTAGGTACAAAAGTGATATTGGTGTCAAGTCCTAAAATAATAGGTTTCTATATATAGATATATTTCTTTCTAAAGAAGAAATCAAAATGATAACCAATTGCACATTTCAATATCTGAATCACAGTTTGCAATACCTTCAAAAGAGATTCAAGCTGTCATGATACATTTTGACATGGTAGCCCTTTTCATATCATTCCTAATAAAACAAGGTTCATTAGGAACACGAAACTATTTTATTCCACATTTGATTATGAGCATTAATTAGTCCAGGATTATTTTATAACTAATAATTTGTACTAAAACTGGTGGGCTTCAATCCCATATAAAAAGTGAGATAATATCTTCGTCTATCCTATCACGCATACCAAACGATCCTTTAGAATTTAGTCTACATCCATCAATAGTATGATGATTTTTTGTCAAAAGTGCAATTTAAATTGTTATTATTAGATAATTATTTGCCTTAAATATTAAATTATCCACTTAGTATTATAAATAGTCATATATGATATATAAAGTTAATCTCAGATAGCATCGATCTTTCTCCTTATGGAAATTTTAAAGAAAAATCCAGTTTCAGTTTGATAACAGTAAATATTTTTAGCAAGGCAATGATTTCAACTTCAAATAAGATAGCAGTCTCATTGGCTTCCCCGGCCCATGGTCATCAATTCTACTATTATTGTGCGTTTGATACAGAATTTTTTTTGTCTTTTAACATTTTCATATTTGGTTGGCTGAAATTTTGACAAAAATATTTTATTTTAGAAAAATAATTTGTTGAAATATGAAAAAAGTAACTTCCATCGAAAAGTTCAATTATATACCGCATGACTTCTGCCCACCCTCCAACCCACCTCATCCCATGCAAAAGGATTTCCTTGGTACCAAATATGCCCTTCTTAACCAACAAATGATCCAATTTCTTACTCCATTTACCAACATGAAATCCCACAAGTGGGATCTGAAAAGAATAAAATGTATACAAATCTTATTACTACCTCATAAAAATTAAAAGACTATTTTTAGAAGACTTTCAACTTAAATATAACAACCCCAAAAACAGAAAAAAAATATCGAAACAAAAACAAACTATATTTTATTACTTATTATATATTATTACTAAGTGGAAAAAGCATACAGACAAGACACATAGCAATAATAGCATGAAACACAAGGGTCCATGAGGCTCATAAAAAGACACCACGCTGAAAAGACTAACAAGTCTCCAATTACAACTCACCCATCCAAAGAGGAAACAAACCAAAGTTTCAGACAAGATTTGATCATCTTTCTCCATCAGCCTTTTCATGATTAGCTTAGAGGGCAGGTGCCCCCTTTTTACATGCGCCTTCTTCAACACAAAGATAAAACATCATACCAAATCATTCTTGTGGGAAATAGTCGCACAAATTCACCCTGACATAACCAATCACTAAAAGAAATTAAACCATCATACAGTCATTCAATTCAAGAAACATAATGGGACCATAAGCCACCAAATGCGCATGCATAGATTCCATGGTTTTCTCAAGATTTTAAAGGGTCCCCCTCATCTTTTGAACTTTGAAATTCTACTTTCTTAACCACCAAAGGCTAAAAATAATCATTCATCTTCAACAATAAACATTCCCCTTTTTGTTCTACCCCTTGCAAGCAAAAGAGCAAAAAGACAACCCACTAAATCTTTTCCTCTAGTGGATTATAATACTTCACAATGTAACCAGTTTCAACCAAATAATGATATATGGCTTATCCAAGCAACTACACCACTAAAATCCATAATGCTACTGTTGTAGAGGTTGGATACTACTCTGTTCTTTAACAAGAGTTTGGGGGGTACACTTTAGGGAGCTCAACTCCTAAGGCTTTGGCTTTACCCCTCAAAGACTTCAAGTAATTGATCGCTTCATCAATAACCAACAACGGGTCCTTACTCTTTATTCCAGGAATCAAGCTCTCAAGAATTCTCAAGGTTTCACGAATTTTAACTTTCCTTTCCTTAGTGCTTAAACTGGAATCCTCATCCTTCCCACTAGAAGGAAGAGAGCGTCTAACATATCTTGCTTCCACATCATCATTGGGCCCTCTTGATTCTATGGATAATGATTTCTTGTACCCACCATCTAGCAATCTTTGCCTTTTGCATGTGCCATCAGAACTAGCAACTTCTTCTGTAAGTTCCTCACACTGTTGCTCATGCTCACCGCAGCCGCAGCACCCCTGGTTTGCACAAGGAGAGCGATCCGTGCTAGTTACTTCATCCTCACTATAAACATCATCATCTTCATCCCCTTCAATGTCAACAGAAGAGTAAAGCAAGGCATTGATTTCATCTGTATCTTCATGAGTATTACTTTCTTCACCATTCACGTAGCTTCCATCCAATTTCTCTCCAATAACAGGCTTCACATGCGATCTTTGCTCTACTAGAGCATTCAGGTTCTCATTTTGATAAAAAACATAAGCACCAAATAGTTCTTTCGGTGTAGTAACTTCAGTTTCAGGGGGACGACCTTGACTAAAGAAGAATCTAGTTTGACTCCCAGATTGATCACAAATGAGGAACCTCTTCTGAGAAGTTGTAGATGCATCAGTTTGTGGGGACTTAAACCCAATCAAGTGAGGAAGAAAGCGTTTAATATCACTTGGATATTCATTTTTGGTGGGAGCTAAGTTTGGCAGCCAATTGACTCCATTCTGGTGGGCTGTCTTAGAATTCGTTAAACAAGGGACAAAACATGAACGCCTAGGAGAAACTGCATTTGCAGCACATATGGAGGGGGGACGCAGAGATGGAACACCAAGGTGATGTCCAGGTTGAAGGAGTGTAGTGGCATAATTCAAATTCGGTGAAGTCCATGCAGGATCCTGCTGGTAATATTGGAGTTTGCTGGTTGTAACCATCTAGACTGAAGAGAAACCTAGATGGAAATCCACAGCAAAAATCAACAGAAGTTTAACACAAAAAACAGCAGAAAGACTAAGATGCATACCGGTGATATGGATTGTACGAATTCCACCTCAAATTACTTTAAGGACGTAAATAACAAGAAATACTATAACGCTGGATTTAAAACAAAGGTGTGAACTCAGAGCATCTACGTCACAGGCTTCAACAACTGACGGAAGTACTCAGCCTGGTAAGCAAAAGAGACTGTAAGTTTGGCAGCTTTTCAATTACTTCATAGAAGCCCGCAACTGAAAACAATAGTTAATATCACAAGTAATTATCCATAAGTGAAGCAAAAATATAGCACGAACCTGGCAATTCTGCAATGGTTGAAAGCATGCTATAACCCTAACTCTAATGGTTGCTCTCCCCATGATCCCATTCTCATGCTTTAAGGCCCGAAATCTTGTTTGGCTTGCAGCTTGGCACACCATAACTACTTTGAACCTTCCAATAAAATTCAAAATCTATGCCAAAAGACAATATTTGAAGCCCAAGAGTAATAGGATACTAGCTTTCGGAAGAAAATAGAGACTTAAGAAAGGAGAAGCTTGAGGAAATTGCAGTATGAGAGAAGCAGACTGAAAGACCAATACTGAGCACAGTGATGACAAAGTAAAAACGAATCAAAATCAGGACTAAGGGGATTTAATTTGCTTAGCAGTTGTCTACCTCTCAGCTAATCCTATAGATTTATCAAGAAAAAGACAAAATTCACTGGTTACAGTTGATATATAGGCAGATGAAAATAATGGGGAGATAAAGAAAATCTGGGTTAATTGGAGAAATGACTTAAAGGATCACCCTACAATATAAGTTCAAGGAAATGACATAACAAAACACATCAATTGACAGGCTCAGCCACCGCATATTGTTACTTCTTTACACTACAGAAGTTTTCGTGGTTGTCAATAGGAAGTTAGTGTACCTGAAACATTAGACAACATATGCATCAGAGTCATGAACCAAAACTACTAAACAGTGTGCAATGTAATATCACCAAAATCCTTTAAGAGAAAAAAAATGTGAATCACCAGACAACGACGAGTTTTTACCACATAACACACCTCAAAACCTATCCATTTTCAAAATAAAATGGAAAAAAAGGCTTAAAAAGAGTAGAAGAGATGTGGAGGAACCTAGTCTCTTGGCACAGTCAACCTCAACAAACTAATCAAATCAGGCTCCTATATCACAACATTTTACAGCTCTCTTTGAGTTCTCATGACCTTAAACACCAAAACCCAAACTAAATCCAGATATCCTTTGCAATAAATGTAAAGTAAATAAAAATAAGCACAGCTGGTGTTCTCAACAGTAAAACCATAACTGGAAGGCCAAATCTTGCAAGAAAACCCCATCAATCAAATGCTTCTCAAAATCTTTCAAAGAGGCAAACATACACGGATAAAATCAAGAATTCAGAAAAAAGATCAAGAAAACCTAAGCATGAAAAACTGATATGAAGGGGTTTTTTCCAGATTTAGTAGAAAATATCCCAAAGATCATAACTTTTACCAAACGAGATAAATCAAAAGGCTTATAATTTAAATTATCTTGTAAAGAAACATAAAAAGTGTACAAAGTAAGAAAAATGCTAACTAAAAACTTACAATGAAGAGAACCCAGAAAAAGTGTAATTGACCAGCAAGCGGTATGCAGAAAGCTTTAGAAATGATGTCAAGAGAGAGAGCCAGTGGCTGAATGTTTAACAAATTATTGTCTGAAAGCAGAGGAAGAGCAGGTGAAAGAAGAAGTGATGCAGTATGTGAAGGACAGCATTATATATACTTTCCAATGACAGTTTTGCCCTTCATTAGTATCACAAATACAATTGTATCCTTTCTTGATTTGTTTTCATTCTTTTATATTTTCTTTTTTTATTGATTTCTCAACATGTTGTCTAATGTGGTTTCTTTGAGAAAGAAAGTGATATACCTCTGTTTCAATTTACGTGGCACCATTTGATTAAGCTAATTAATTTTAAAATTTTAAAAAAAATTGTTATGTTTATCGAATTATCATATTAAGTTTCTTTAATGTTAACTTTTAATTGATTTTTCTTCACAATAGTGTTAATGAGATCCAATAAAAGATAAATTAAATTAGAAACGGTGTCATATTGTCAGATTAAAAGAATGATAATATTCTTTTTATGAAATAAACTAAAAAGAAAGTAGTGTCACATAAATTAAGAGGAAAGAAATAATATGTTATCTAACTTGACTTTTGTATGATGTTTAACTCATTGTCAGATTAAAAGAATGACAATATTCTTTTTATGAAATAAACTAAAAATAAAGTAGTGTCACATAAATTAAGAGGAAAGAAATAATATGTTATCTAACTTGACTTTTGTATGATGTTTAACTCATTGTCAGATTAAAAGAATGACAATATTCTTTTTATGAAATAAACTAAAAATAAAGTAGTGTCACATAAATTAAGAGGAAAGAAATAATATGTTATCTAACTTGACTTTTGTATGATGTTTAACTCATTGTCAGATTAAAAGAATAATAATATTCTTTTTATGAAATAAACTAAAAAGAAAGTAGTGTCACATAAATTAAGAGAAAAGAAATAATATGTTATCTAACTTGACTTTTGTATGATGTTTAACTCATAATTTAATTTGACTTATTCAAGTCTCAAAAATTCAACTAATTGAATTAATTCGAATGGAACTGTTGCATGTTTTTTTCTTTCGTCAACCTAATTCTTTAAATACTTTCTTCCAATTCTATTTAAATTAATATAAAAGAATATTACTATTTTGAATTCAAGATTCATACCAAATGTCTCATATAAAATGAACGAGTTGAGCATTAAACGTGCAATAAAATCAACAAAAATGATGATTTTGCGATCAAGAATAACTAGTAGTAATGATTATATTCAACAAAGTGCATAATTTATTTTAATTTCTTAAAATTACATAAAATAAATTATTAGAGAAAAAGAAAAGGAAGAAAAAAAGTCGCATATCAATTCAAGTAGCAGAATTTAATTTAGTCACTCGTGCCTTTGATATTTATGAGGATCATGAGAGTATTAATTAACTTTAAGGACTCAGGCCGTGCCTTTAGGAGGCAATGGGTGTTTAAGGTCCATTAAACATCATTAGAAAGTTAAGTAGAAACTATAATTGTAATTTCAAAAGCTTAATTACTACTCCACATGACTCCAAAAGAGAAAATAAAATGATTATCGCCATGGTCTGAAATAGCCAAAGCAGCTTCAACCACTCGCAATATATTATATTAGATTAAATAATACTTAATAATCATCGATAACCACTTCATATAATTAAATAAATTTTCAAATAATGAATAATCTTAGAGTAAAGTCATGGCACATTAGGTAAAATCGATTAATAGTATTAAGGTCTGCACTTTTCAAGACACAAAGTAACCATTAGCATCAATTAGAGGGATCTGTTAGTTTCTTTCGCTTATTTGAGCCATCTTAAGTACCATGAAAATATGGGACGAATTCAAAATTTGAAGTACATAAAGTTCACGTTCGAGATTCTATCGTAACCAATTTGATTTACTAGATTCGAATTGAGATCAAAGTAGGTAAAAAACAACAAAGGAGTGGAGGGTTAGATTATGTACTGATGATAAGGTAGGTAGCTATGTTTGGTTGGGGTAGGCCCTTATGGTGTTCATGCTGTAGAACATGTTCAAATGAGATTGTGGGTGCACCTTATTTGGCCACAATGATCTGGCTCAAAAATGGTGGGGCTTCTTCTGTGCCACACTAAGGATCAAAGATCATGATATACCATTGGATAATTGAAGCATTCAAGTTCAGTTGTTACAGAGATGATATCTGTGTGCTTTCAACCAGACCTCTTGATAGGAAGAGTAGTTAGTAGTTAGATGGCACAAAATCTACCTCCATATGTGAAACTAAATTGTGATGAAGTTGTAGAGGAGAGAATTTTGTGCAGCGGTGGTGGTGGCGCGTTAGTAGAGGCAACTGAAGGTCATTTAGTTGCAGCTTACAGCCTGAAACCGGATAAAGACACAAGCAAACAGGGTAAATCTCAGAGAAATGGTGCATCTTTTCTATTACTCTCATAATTCCATTCCCCTCTTTTCTTCCTAATCTGTCAAATTGAATTTCCACCGATTCTACTAAGCTCTGTCAAGTGTTGCAAAGAAACATTAGTTATTTACAGAAGGCAATAGAGAAGGGGATGAGGAGAATAGTATACTGTATTGGCTGGAGTTGACCATACAAACTATTATATCTATTCCATTCTATTATATTTCAATACTAAGTAAGCAGTCTGGTAAGGCAAATTAGCGGTCTCTAAGTATGACCATTATCCAGAGAAAAACTAGAAAGCATTTATTATTGCTTCAATCTGTTTCAACGAGTTGCATAAAAGCAAAGAGTACATGAGCAGTTGTAATACCCTCAAGCTGTCTTAGTAAGTATCACCAAATTGTCTACTGTGTAGACTACAACAGCTCCATCAGAATTGCCCAAATGTTAATAAAAAAAATGCTCATTGTGCACCTAGGACTTCAATCTCAAAAACCAGAACTGAGTTGGGTTGAATACCCCATGCTGGAAATCCACCAGCACCATAAGCATAATCAGGAGTGCACTGCAAAAATTCAAGACACCAGGCTAACCCCCTCCTTATAGAAGATCTTAATACATAAAGCCTAGAAACTTTATTACACATATGTACAATTTTAGTAGGATTAATTCTCTTGGGAAGTACAATTATTGTATCATTACCATCTTAATTATAAACTTTTCAGCCAATTCCATCACAAAAATGAAGATGACATGACCATGAAATGGACAGTAATTACAAGGCAGAAATTGAAAAAAAAAACATTTAGAGGGAGTAATCTGAAACCATCAATCTATTTTAGATTGTAAATTGTAGTAAACATCAGAATGCCTACTATAAAGCCAGTATAAACCCATAACTCAACAGAAGTCTAAACTTCATAACATAGATAACTAACTCCTAACGTATTTAATTCCATAATTAATTTTACCTCAACTGAGAAAATAAAAAGAATAGAAAAGGTACTCACCGTTAGTCGAGCAACTTCTCCCAATTGCATGCCCAGTACTCCTTCATCCCATCCTGTAAATAAGGAAAGATCAGAATAAAAGAACTGCAATTTGAGAGAACTTTGTCACTATGGTTCCGCAGCCTTTTACAAGTTTGTCCCTTGAAGACTCAGAAAGATGAAGGGTTTGTTCAGAATGGGCGCATATGTCTGACAAATATAGAAGGATCCAAATATATGGCCAGTACAAAAGTCTACCACAGCCAAATTTCACTTCGTAAGTCCTACATGAGCTTTTGATGTGTTAAAAAGCATTGATTTATCCAAATTAATCTGTTGATAAATCAGACACTGAACAATCAGCTGAATTAAGTGTGTGCTTCAAGGGGAAGGCTGTACTTCCTCCTTCCATCATGTCTCTTTTAGTACTATAGCAAGCCGGTTGTCTTAACTTTAGAACCTATGCATCATTTGCCAACAGATCTATAACTCTAAATGAATCCACCTATCTCACACTTTGACCTCTTTGGCAACCAAAGTCACAAGTTTTAATATTTGAATCACACAATTCTTGAAACAAAGCCTTTATACAACTTTAACAAAAAGAATACTACTCTCTCATCTCAACCTCAACCCTGAACCATATTAGTAAAGAACTGATACTTCGCATTCTGGAATAGGTTGATACTTTTATACCCTTTTGTTTCATTTGTTTTGCACAAGTGTAATTTTCTGACACTAGAAGCTTTTCCAGTAAAAGAGCTATAAGCTTCTGGACCACTTCTATGGTAAGAAATCAAATTTTGGAGATGAAGATCTGAAATGACGATTGAAAATAATAACAAATAAAGTGGGATCACTATGATAAGTTCCCTTCATGATTAGTTCAATATAAGTTTTCCAAATTAATATTCCAATTGAAAACATGCGTATTTATTTATAAATAAGATAACATTCTAATGCATAAACTAGAGAAAAGAAAAAGGAATCATATAAGTCGAGATATATAGAGGAGTCAGAACTACCTTTGATTACTTTGCCTTGACCGATCTTGAAAGAGAAAGGCTGCTGGCCTGGATCCTTAGTGCTGTTACACGTACAAATTCAGCAAAGATGTAACTCATAACCCTGCATCGAACTTCATATATATATATAAAATAAAGAATAAGCTTACCTCCAGAACTTCTGGCTCAGGTCTCTATCTTTCCCTGCAGACATAGAACAAGAAAACGATATTAACCAAGACCCTACTAGAACTGAATCAAACTAAGTTAAAAGATTCAGCCTTTATGCTACGATTCATCTATTAACGGGAACAAACAGACTAGATTAGAGATTAAACCCTCTATCCCCTGACTAGATTAGCTACAATGGACAAAACAAAGGGGACTAACCGTAGCCAGTGCAGTGGACAGTGACAGTTTGACCCGCCTGTGGTTTGGGGCCATTTCCGGCTCTGATGATTTCCTTCTCCACTCCCATTTTTTCCGGTGATTTCTTGTTAGGGTTTGATGGTAGTGTTCTGTCAATTTCAAGGATCTATATCACGTGATTCTCGCCTGCGGCGGCGAAATATCTTGGCTAATTTCCTTTTATACCCTTTTCTTTTTCCTTTTTTTCCTGATTTCTCTGGCTTGTTCTAGGAGACTAAAAATTACTCCCTTTTTCAGTTTTTACTTTTTGTTTTGTAGTATACTAAAATATTTTTTTAATTACTTATTTATTTTTAATAAAATTTAAATTTCTAAAAAACACCATTAAATTAAATTTTAAAATTTTCATTATTAAGTGAAGTGCATAATATAGTTTGTTGGCTAGAATAAATTTACCGAAAAGTGATATGAAATAAAAGTATCATTTCGCATGTGTCTAAATAGTTTGTTTATATTGTTTAAAATAATTATTATTATATTTATACCAAGTACTTTAAATGAATAACAAAATTTAGATGACACGATATAACTTTTAATTTTCTCTATGTTATTTTCTTTTTTTGTTATCCTTGTGATATGCGTGAATTGCATAGTTGCTAGATAGTGCCTAAAAATATAGAATATTATTTTACAAAAACATTTTTTCATATATGAATTTGGACAACATATATCTAATGTAGACACCAATAATACGTGTGTTGAGATTTGATCCATAAATTATTTGCCAATCAAGTGATTAATCAGGTAGGATAATATTATTGATTTGTTTTCGTGAATTGAGTCACGAGTCATGTGCTTCTTCATACTCCATTAAATTGGGAATTTAAATAAATTTAAAAAGGTATTTTGCATAAGTTAACAAATTAACTTTTATGCAACAAAATATTATAACTTTGGTCTTGTTCAATTGACCAACAACTTTAATATAGAGAAATATAATTTTAAAAAAATCTAGAAATAATCTCTCCTAGACAAAGCTCTTTTATTATGGATGCTGTTAAAATTGACTTAAATTTCAAAGAAGAACTCTATTTTTAAAATAATCTTCTCAACTTATTCAAGTTGGATTCTTAGCTAAAATTTTTTTTTTCATGTTATTTTTCTTTACTTGTCCTTTTAACATTATATCTGTAAAATCTTAATGTGATAATTGAATTTTAAGATTTTGATGCAAATTTTTACGTGATGTTTGCACTTTAAATGTTTCTTCAATTATTTTTTTAAAATAAATAAGAAAAAACTTACTATCATTTACAAAATTTTCACAGATTATGAATTTTGATGCATATTCTCTTTTTCTCTCCAAAATTAACAAGTCGAAGCAAGGAAAGATTACTTCTTACGATTTTAATAGTATTTGAGGTGAATGTGTTTTATTAATTATGATGATTTTGCTAAGAAAAAATATAAAAAAGTTAAATTTGATTTATGTTCTAAAATAAAATAATAATTAATTTAGTTAGAGTGTAATTAAGATTCTACTTTTTAATATTTTTTTTCCTAAATTTTAATTATATAAATTTGATGATTATTATTTAATATACATTTTATACACGGGAAGTGCACAAAATTTAAATTCTAACAAATAATTGAACCTCTATATCTTTGTTCATCAAATATCAAATAATAGAAGAGCATAGTCCTTCCCCAGTTATAACCCCAAAGTCCAAAATAATTGAAGTTGGCATGTTGTAAAGTTTCCATTCTCCTATAGGAAAGCGCCAAATGGAAATGGGCCGTCTGGTCTGTGCATGGCTCGTTTACAGAAAACGGGCTGAACCATCATTGTCATCGGACCTGGGCCCATGACAGAGAGAATCATGTGACCAACCTTAATAATTCATATAATATTTAATATTTTCCTTTAAATAAATCATATTTGATTTAAACTAAAATTACTGAATTCAGTCTAATTTTGAATCAATGAATTAGCTCCGCAATCATGTGACCTCCACCGACACTGTTAATGTTAAGGTTCTTAGAGTTGTAACACCTGCTGATTTGATTTGGATGGCTAGCACTATTTTCATCAAAATAGGAAATATGTTATTTTAATTTAAAATCTCGACTAATTTAGATTCGGATATATATTTTTCAGTTTAATAATATAATACACCTAGACGATTTTACTTCGAAGCTCCAATTCGAATTATATTCCTTTTAGGTACCACAAATCCCACAATCAATCACGACGGAGCTAGGGGAATAAATAGATCAATTATTTAATTCTATAGTTTAATTCTAGAAAGAATGTTGAAGGAAATCTTTTATTCATATTGACTAAATGCTTTTTTAATTTTTTTAATATTATCACCCTCACTTTAATAAAAGTATTTTGGATGGAGCGACATCCAACTACTAGCCAGATATAAAAGTAGGAGATTGATTGATAATCTTTTTTGCATGCATGGCCTAACATTTATGGCTAACCCTTTAATTTGTTCAGTCTCAACAATCTTTAATTATTTTTTTCTTTCTTCAATTTAGGTTTGAAAACATAGATAAGAAACGCACAGAGAAAAAGGGAATATTCAAGCTTGTAAATCTTGTGCTGTTAATACCTCCATTTTTTAAGGAGGAAAATTAGACCTTTTTTAAAAAAAATTTTCGCTTAGTCTAAACTCAAACTATGCGAGTGAACTAAACGAAAATCCTTCTAAATGTTCATTAACTAAGGCATGCATTCGAGCATTTTTGTTAAAATTTGTTCAACCACATATTCTATTAATCAAATAAGTAATAGTATTCTTAAAGAATTCAACAGATGAGCAACAACATATTTAAAAAGTTTAAATCTCATATATGTAATATTATTAAAGAGTGTAAGTCATCGATACAAATGATAGGGAGGACAATTGCACCGAGTATTTTTTAAATTTGATTTTCGTTATACATCCGATGAGAAGAAAGTTAATCTATGTAATATGTTTTTGAATCGCAAGGAATCTAGACATGTATCATTTTGGCCTTTGAGGCCACTAGTACTCTCGCAGCATAACTTAATTTCCCTTTTCTTATCCAAAATATATATAGTAAATTATTTTACGCCTTAAAATTTTACTATACGCGTGAAAATTTTGTTATTCAGTAAAAAGGAAAAAAAAAAAGAAGGTGGAGATAAAACGAAAGAATAGCAAAAACAAAAAAGCAACGGCCGTTAGGTCCCCACGCGCATGAAGAAGAGCTCCCTTCCACCTATTAAATCCATCTATTTTCAAGATCTCCTCTCCATTATCATCTCTTCCACATTTTTTCTCTTCAAAGATTAAAAAAAAGGTTAATTTTTCCCCTCATTTTGTTGATGTTAGTTGAATTTTAGATCATCTAATTCCATTTCTGGGTGTACCTAGAAACTCAAATTTTTACATGGGGTTTCCTTGACCTTTTTATTGAGTGCTTCAAAAAGAAAAAATCATGGAGGTAGCTAGAATTAGACAATTATTGCTCCTTTGGAGTCGAATTAGATCTACCCGTGTTGCTCTTGTGGGTGGCAATCACACCGCTTCTAGGTTTTGCACTCGCTAAATTCACCTTTCTTCCGCCGCTGGATTTTCCTTTCACTCTCTCTCTCTCTCTCTCTCTCTCTCTCTTCTTATAGTTGAGTTCGTGAAACTCTAATCAACCTAAATAGTTCAACACTTCTTGTACTAATTCACATTCACAGCTCAGATGAATTTTACAGACTCTTCGGATCGGTTTGTAGTAGAAGCATGGATTTGGGTGTTGGGTATTGCCCCAAAATAGGGGCAATCAAGGGGAATCATTTTCCCGGGGTTAAAATTGGGTTGGATCAAGATGCCCTTTTGATTATTAAGCTACCAGATTCGAGGGCTTTAAGGATTATGTCTAGGTCATTGTTCTTGGCAATGGTTCTTTTCATATTGCCCTCAATTGGGACCATACTGAGAAGCTCATTCGATGTTACCGACGATTCCTACGTCAATTCTGACCAGAGGGACTTCAATGTGATGCATAATATTTTTCACGATTTGGCAGATGAAGGCCTTGTTAAAAAGGGCCATAAAGGCCTCATTTTGAGTTCTGAGGATGATCATTTGGTGAAAGATTTGGAATTGTTGAAGGCCAACGCGGTTGATTTGGTTCTCCATTCCGATGTGGATAACGAGAATTCTATTCCAAACGAGTCATTCGATTTTGCAATTGCACTAACTAAATGGAACAGTAAGTTCATTGATCGTGTGCTCAAGATTGGTGGCATTGTGGTAACTCAACTGAACTATGATCCTTTAGCCGAGCTTAAAGCTCTAGCAAACTATAGAATCGTGTATATTCGACGATTTGACCAGACTATCGTGGGAATCAGGAAAACTGGGGTACTAAACGATGAACTCAATTCGCAGAAAAAGGACATTGTTTGTGGAAGCACACCCGAGGCTAAGAAAGTTGCATTGAAAGGATTAGAGGATGTGTTGTTAGAGCCCCCCAAAAGGGCATCGCTGAAATCATTTTCAAGGAAGATGAAGTTTCTTCCTGAGTTGTTAGGTGATTCGCTTGATAATTACCCACGAAGAGTCTTCATTTCTGATGAGAAAAATGGGGTAGCAGAATGGTTTAAGAGGAGCTACCCTGCAAATACTCAAGATTTTGAGATTTACAACTTGGATGACGAAATTCAAGATACAGAGGAATCAGTGGATGGAGTACCCTCACTTGGGGCAGCAGAGTGGTTGAGCAAAAATGTGAAGGAAGAGGACTATGTTGTGATGAAGGCAGAAGCAGAAGTGGTGGAGGAAATGATCAAGAAGAAGGCAATATGTTTGGTGGATGAGTTGTTCTTACACTGCGGAAACCAATCGGAAGTTGATAATGATGATGATGAAGAGGAAAATGGAAGCCAAAGGAGGGCTTATTGGCAATGTTTGACATTGTATGGAAAGTTAATAGATGAAGGAGTTGCTGTGCACCAATGGTGGAGTTGAATCTAAGGAATGTTAAGACGCTTGGTTTAGGCTTTGTCCTTTATCAGTCTCTTGTTATTGTTATTTTTATTCATTTCATGTATCATATGTGGTCATCAGTGACTTTGGCTTTCCTGTTTGAGCCATTGTTGTTTATTTCTACTTTGTTTCTTTTGGCATGAAGATTGTTGTCTCATTTAATGTTTTCATCTTCTATCCTTTCATTTAAAAGTTGGATCTTTAGAATCTTCATGTACCTATTTTCTACTCCCTCCGTCCCATAATATAAGGGCATTTTTTTATAAATATTTGTCCCATATTATAAGACTACTTACTAAATTAAGATAGAATTAATTATTTTTTCCCATTTTACCCTCAATCATTAATATAATATTTGAAAATTTAAATAAGTTTTTAAATTCAAAAAATTCTTTTTCCAAGAAGTTGATTAATTACTTTCACATTTAAAATTTAAAGAGTTATAAAAAAGAATTCTAAAGGACATAATAAAAAATCTACTCGTATATGAATAGTGAAAAATAGCACTAACATCACTTTTCTCCTGCAGTGCTAAAATTCTTAAAAAAAAAATAGAAAGGAAGATGCAAAAGAATTCAAATGAAACAAACAGACACGATCAAAAAGCTATGTCCTCCGCAAAAGACAGAGATTCAAAAAGTTCAAAGAAAGTTGAAGATTCATTAGTCATATTTCATGAAGATCCAACCAAGAAAATTGAAGGTATAAATAAGAAATATCAATGAAATTTTGATTTGAACGAGGTGGATTATCAATTTGATTTGAACAAATTTTCCAAAAGAAGGAGAAGATACTTATGAGGATCAAGAATTACAACAAACATTTATGATCATTCTGAAAAAATTATTACCAAAATTTTATTAAGAAATTTATATTTCTTATACTCCTGTGTTAGCTAAAGAAAAAGTATAATCAACAATGTTGGTTCAGGTGAAAGTTATTCATGTTTTGTTATCATAAAAATATGTATATGAAGTGATTTATTTAAGTAATTTTTTATTTTTAAATTATTTTATTTAAAATAATTATGTTTATGTTTCATGCTCCAAAGTTTGAAAAAGTTCAGTGTATGACTACAAAAATGAGGAATTCATATGAACTCAAAACAGCACCAATAAGCTCATCGAATGTTCTTGTTGCGTCTTGTTGTTGTAAAGCTTGTATAGCTCTGAAAAATTCGAGATCCAAAATATTTAAATCTGGAGAGTTTGGCGGTTGACACATTAGACGGATGGCAAACCCATCTTGAGTAGCCGCTTATCGAAATTCCTCATCATCAATTTTGATATGTGTTCTTGCATTGTCTTGTTGAATAC
>DF360070.1:35655-65185 GCA_000787875.1 Solanum virginianum | reverse complement strand
GTTCATGCTATGGATCAGAGAAATGGTTAGGTGGAATCTTCTGGAGTCATGCTGTGGTATAGCACGAGTATGAAGGTCGCCATCGTTCTCGTCCGTCAACTCTTGCAAGTATTTCCTTGACTAAGCTAAAACCATAAGTTGACACGCGCTCAAAAATGAAAATCCTTAACTATGATCTTTTAATCACTTTGATAACTACATGTACTCCTGCTATCGATATTCATTTAGTTATTCTGATGGTCATATGTACTTTCTACTTTACATGCTCGGTACGTCTTTCGTACTGACTCCTGTTTCCTTCGGGGGATGTGTTTCATGCCCGCAGGTCCTGACGGACAGATTAGAGGACCTTCAGCTTAGGACCTCCACTGCTGCTTGACAAGCTCCCCTACTCCGGAGCCACTTTTGTTATACTATGTTGATATTCTGTTATCTCAAACTGTATGCATTTTGGGTATGACGGGTGCTCTATCCTGTCGTTTGATTCTATGTATTCGTATTAGAGGTCTGTGGATACGTAGTGAGGGTGGGTCATGTCTGATGGCTTTCCAGCATCATGTTTATATATATGTTTGACATGTGTTACTCGTTACCTGTTTGAGTATTCTCATTCTTTGCTATGTTATTAGGTGGCAGGACCGCAGTGGTGACCTTGTCGGCCCGTATATTCATGCATTCATGTTTATGCCCTGTTTGTTGGTTCGCTGTATCATTCTATTTCAGGTGGCTAGTCCATAATACAGAGGAAACTCTGCCCAAATTTCTGTAAAATGAATAGTAACCTTATGTTAGATTCTGATTTGATTATGTTATCTGGGTGCCCCTATCGGGTACCAGTCACGGTCCATAGATTGGGTCGTGACAACTCATACCCAGTATGTTTAACCGATTGGACAATACAAAGTGACTAACTATGCAATAAACTAAGGAACGTTTCCACTTGCACACAAAAAATATTTCACTCCGGTATCGCTACTGTCAATTTATATAGAACGATGTGAATAAAGTAAACATATAATATCAAGCAATATCAACATCAATAGATATTTCAAAATTAACAAGGGTAAAAATAGAATTTTTATTTAAAAATTAGCTTCTACAACTAAAGAGGAGTTCATGGTTGAAAATATTATTAAAATTGCGAAACAAAAAATAGATTTAAGATTATCAATTTATTCAAAGTCCAAGTTCATAAAGAAATCATAAAAATTGAAGTTCAAAACCAAGAATTAAAGGTTTAAATCATGAAATAATTGATGGAAAAAAATTTATGTTAAAATTACTTACCCAACAAGTTTATCTTGAAAAACTTCTCAAAATCTCCTTCCCCGATCTCCAAAAATTCAAAAATGGTGAAAATGAATAAAATCTTGAAATAACATTATTCAGGTAAAATTTGTTCATAGTGATTGCAGGCCCCCAACCCCTGCGATTATGGATCTTACAAGAGAAAGCACATCACTAATACGGAATAATGATCATGATAATGAAGAATAGAGGAAAAGACTATTGCAAATGTGGCACACCTATCCGCGATCGCGAAGAAGAAGATTACAGTACCATAAATCAAATATTACATTTAACAAAGTCTAAAATTAGACCCTCGAGATACGTTCAGAATCACGCACAAACAAACTATATATGTTACCCTATTAAGTTTGATGTTTTGAACTCAGTGGAACTGTTGAAAATTAAATTTGAGGTCTCCTTAAATCATAGTCCGATGAGTCGCAACTAAACTATCTTAATGCTCAAAAAAACAAAAATGTCCTCAGAACCCCTGAAAAAATATGACAAATCCCTTCCTAATCCTAGAATCACCTCTGGAATCCAAAAGAATCATCAGAAATCTTATTCGAGCATGTGAAATCAAAATGATGACCAAAGTCAAACCTTATTCCATTTTAAGTCAAACTTCCAACTTAGAACTTCAATTCCATAAAAAGAAAACTTCAAATGTGAAAATGACAATGCTCCTAGACCAATTTCTATATTTCAGAGTTGATGGAACTGACAAAATTCTGTTCTAAGACTCGTAACTCTTATTGGTATCAAAAGTAACTCTTTGACAATTTAAACCCTTTAAACTCAAAACTCACATATTACTCAACTTTTCCTCAAAACTCCAAAAGTAATCACACAAACAGATTAAATATGACTTGGGATAACTATCGAAAGAGGTAAAATGATGATTTTCTAAAAAATTTAAAAAATGACCTTGTTGAATTAAAAAATAAACTTGTTCATGTTATTTAGTGTGTTCACATCATATTTAATTTAGTTCATGAACTAGTAGATTAATGTATTTGGAGATACATGAATTGGAAGAAAAGTCTAGATTAAATCTAGTTAGGTCTATTCATGAACTTGGAGGAAGTGAAGTATTAATTATGATACATGTATACTAAGGCTAGGTACATGGGTGAATTAATCACCTATAGATGGTCATGTAATCTAGTCATTTTGTGGCAAGCCAAGGTTTGAATAGAAAATCATCTTTCCTCCACTTCTCTTCTATGTATAAGTATTGAGTAATGAGTAATATTTGTGCTGTCTTGCTCTCCCAAATTTCCAATAGACCTTCAGAATCATTACAACTACTAAGATCACCTAACAAGAAGATACTAGACAAAACTATGGAGCTTGGAGAGATCAAATTTTCATCCTTTGCGGTGCTTGTAAATATTTGAAAGTTTAAATGAAAATCCTGATTCTACCAAAGAACAAGAGTGTGACACCCCATAAATCCTGATTCTACCATAGAATGGAATATGTTCCATTCTAAGTAGGGCACAGGGAGATAGTACTCGTCGATTCTGAATATGTCTCTTGTAAATACCAAAATACTTCCAACTCTGAGTATTTCTCTTGTAAATACCAAAAATGCTTCCAACTCTAAACATGTAGATGGAGGAATAAATTGTTTATTGTACAGAAAACATGAATTTATTTATGATATTGAAAGGACCATTTGGCTTATGACCTCAATTTGATATTACTCTGGACATGTTCATTTGAACAGGAAACTTAGTCTCTCCAAAATTACTTCTTTAGTGTTTGTTCATGTATGATTTTTTTTTTGGTTTGTTTTTCAAAATTCATGTTACAACCTCTTATTCTTATAAGTTAATCTATTTCGTGCTAGTTCATTTTTTGGTTGCAGGGAAAAAGTTATTTCTAATTAATTAGCAGTAAGTATAATTTGATGTACTATCATTACATTATTAAAAAAATCTACAACTTATGTTGATATACGTTACATAGAAGGACAATCTTATATAATGTTTTTCCTAATTAAAAAGTTAGAAATTATATGATAGCATCTATGCAAGTTATACACCAATTGTCACAATCCAAAATTTCAAGGTCATGATGGCACACATTCCAAATTCAACTTGATGTGTAAGTCAAAAAGTAAAATGACATATGAAACTCCCAAAGGGACAGGCCACAAATTAAATGAAAGAAAAGAAATATCCTAAAACCAAATGTCATAATTATAAAGAGCATCGAATACACTTTGAAACGGTAATATAACTCAATCTTTGAATAATAAAGACTTCAAAAAAATATAGAGCTGATGGTGATCTAGGGCACAGGATCTCACCACCAGATCTCACCACCAAATCTGAAATAGAGTAACTGTTACAATAGATCAACTATCGCGGGGATGATCCTGCCTAGAATTTTCATACAAAAAGGGACACAAAAGTTGGGGTGAGTATAAATCACATGTACCCTATAGGTTAGATCGAATGTATATTTGAAATTTATTAAAGTATTCAATAGACCGACTGTAACTATGCAACTATTATTCGTTTTAGGTGGAACTATGCAAATACTCAAAGATCACAATGATGCAGTATAATCAAATGGAATGATGCAAAGCATGAGTGGTACAATGGGATCAAGACTATCGTGCAACCTGTTATAATATACATGTCGAGCTGAGCTACCAGACAGAACCCATGGGAGCCTCGCAAACTATATACCTCATCACAATCATAATATTTTATTCTCCTTGCCACCTAACTTATGGTCAAGGATTTTCAAAGTATCTCATTTTCTTTGAGAAAAATTACAATTTCAATATCTCATTCTCCTTGCCACCTAGCTCGTGGTCAAGGATTTTAAAGGGGTCTTATTTTCTTATAAAAAAGTATTTTCAGAATTCTCAACTTTTCATGTTCTGTGATATGATGTATGAGGATGAATGCATGTTAATACACAAGTACAGAGGTACTAATCATCTCAGCTGTACAAAAGTGTCAAAGTTCTCAAAACTGAATAATTTATATAAACACCCTCGTTATACATAATGGGAAAGAATTTCTTTGAAATGCACAACCACCATTCACAAAATATGTCACAATTCACAACTCAATCTAAAAGCATTTCATTTCTCAAAGTATGATATCAATCTCTCTCTTGGGTATCACAAGTAAAATAATTTTATTAAGGTCCAACACAGTCAATTTAAGAAGCACATACTTATGAAAAAACAAAATAGCAAGTAAAGCACTCACAATGGCAACACAACGTAATAAATAACCTCCAAGTCAGGATAAGATCCTATCCCATAGTCCATGACATGAGAGTAATCAATTACCTAAACCTAAATCTCAAAGAAGGATAGCCAAACCTACCTAAAATGTAGATAATCACACATGAAGGATCTACCAGAGAATAACTCTCAAAAATTAACTCTGAAACGATATTCATTATCAAGAATAGAAAGAATTTATCAATAAGAAGTTCAACGACACCCATACTGCAAAGTTTCAATTCTAGGATTAAAATCGACTAAACATCACTTCAAACTTGAAAAGGATAAACTTGAAATTTTGAGTGAAAATCAGATTCTACAAGTAAAAAAGAGCTTGTGGTTGAAAATCCATTAACATTAAGCAAGAAATATATTCAAAATCATCAATTTACTCAAAGTCCAAGTTATTGAAGAAACAATAAAATTTGGAGTTTAAATTAAGAATTAAAAGTTAAAATCATGAAATAATTGATGGAAAACAAAGCTTTTGAGTTAAACCACTTACTCAATGAGTTTTTTTTAAAACAATCTCTTCAAAATCGCCACCCCATGCTCTAAAATATTGCAAATGATGAAAATGGATCAATTACTGAATAAACACTATTCAGGCATGAAATGTACATCCCCATCATAGGCCACTAACTCCATCGATCGTGGAGCGTACAAAGAAGTATACATTGCAATCGCGACCCTACCCAGGTGATCGCAAAGAACAAGAGTGTGACACCCCATAACTCTATTCTTACATGAACATATGTTTCAAAACTCATTCTTACATATAGGAAGTGGATTAGGGTCATAAAGTACCTCTAGTACTTAGCCGAGTTCAAAACTTTTCTATAAATTGAGTTTCTAGTATTAGATTATACAAATATCAGCTTTAAATGATCATAATTCTTAGAACACAAAATATTAGGTGGCCCATGACCTACCAAATGTAAGATATTTGAATTAACTTTCCAACTCAAGTGATTTCACCTTATTTGGAGTTTGGAGTCAAATGTTATGACCATTTTACTACAGACTGCCAAAGCAGGGGTGTGCTTACAAAACCTATTGTGGGCCGTAGTTTGAGTTACGGCCCATCTGCTAACTCGTGGTAAAAATTCTTGAATATTTATTTTTTTGTTTCATATTTAACGGACCCATCTATGGGTCGTAGAAACTTTTATGAGCCATTGATTAGGCTCATGGAATCAATCCAGAGACCTCAAAATTTGCCCAAAAGTTTATGCAAGGGTTCCTATAGGCCATGGAAGTTTCTATAGGCTGTAGGTGGGCCGTAGACAACTTTGATAGCTTTTTTAAAAAAAGGCTATCTTGGTCTTTCTCCACCCTTTCAAAGCCTAAACCTGACTTTTTACAGCTAAATTAAGCCCTAAACATGTCTAACCTTTTTATACTAAAAACACTTTTCCAACTTAGAGCAAGATTTCAAGGGAGAAAAAAGCTAGTGTTTGAAGATTATCTTGTGAATTTTGCCAAGTTGTTTCAAGATTCAAAACTTATAAGTATGTAAGGGTAACTCAAACATGAATTTTATTCTTCCATGTGCCACATAACATGAATTGATGCAGGTGTGAACGAATTGAGTCTTTCATGAATGTTTCTTGAAGGTTTTTCTTAAATTCTAACGTATTTCTAAAAAAATCTCGCATAAATTACAGCTTTTATGAATTAAATACTTGAAATAGATGATTTTGATTTTCTACATAAGCCCTACAATAAATTCTTATTATTTTTGCATTTTTCATTTAAATGAGAATGCATGAGTATAATTTGAGCTTAAAGAGTCTATGAAATCACTAAATGTTTTAACTCTACTTTTGTTTTTCTGAAAGTTATGAGTTAGAATGATGCATGATAGAGTCTTAATGAGTCAAGAATTGAACCTTAAAAGAACGAAACCAAAGACTTGATAGTTGATGTGATAAATTGAGTTGACAAATGTCCAAAGAGACTAGATGAATGGGTTAGCCATAGGGTTAATTTCTTATGCACATATTTAGTCTTAAAAGGAGTATTGAGCACCAAATTAAGTAAAAGTAAGTCTAACTCGAACTTAATAACTATGTAGCCAGCATAGGAGATGATTGAACCATAAAATCAGATGTTTCTTGTTTTCCCAAAAAGAGGACCTGATGTTACTAATTTTGGATCCACTAATTATATGTCCTATACCCTGGCAAGGTATTGGATGGATGTGGTGATGGCATCACTTTGTTGTATTTTCATCGACTTATATGTGATAATTTTCGGTTAGATGAACTCCCATATAGGTCCTAATAGTTCTCTGAGTGGATTGGATTAGATGGTATATTAGTGGTTGTTGTCTAAACTGTATTCTTACTTTAGACCCTTAACATGATGATTGAGTTTCCTACTTCTTAATTGAACTATTTGAGATGATGTTATTCTTCCTTGACATACTTCTTTCTGCCATATTAAATACTCATACATTCCACGTACTAACATCCATTTGGGCTTGCATCTTTTTATAATGCAGAGACAAGTACCAGTGGTCATCAATAGGCACCCTATTGAGGACATATTTGCTTTCAGCTGATTGGTGAGCCCTCCCCTACTTTTGGAGGACATGATGTTTCTGTTCTAGCTTTAAGTTACACTTACTTTATTCTATTTTCAGGCAGTCATGGGTTATTCATTAGCACAAGTTAGTCAGATGTTTAGAGGTTTCATAGACTAGATTGTTGAATTATGACTGGATTGTATTTTTGACTAGTTGTTTTCATAGTAGCCGTACTCAGTTGATGGATAGATTGTTTGGCCTTTTGCCTTTATTTTTCATTTGTCATTTCTTTTCTTTAAGTATCCTTATACATTGATGTCTTCCACTATTAAAATATGATTGAACGAATTTGATTGTAATGACCTCGAAGATCATTTCAGGTAATTTTAATCAAATTACCATTTTTTTCCCTCCAAAAAGCTACCTTGTCAAAAGTCAAATTTTTAAATATAGTAGAAAGTTGGAGTTTTCCAAAAGAAAAGATTTTAAAAGGGCTTTAAGTTGGAAATTTTGTGTTTCGGATTCGTTTTGAGTTTCATGCATCAAAATTTGATTTCATCAATTCCATTAGCTCCGGAATGCTAAGCATGGTCTAGTTAAACTTGCAAAACTAAATTTGGAGTTGAAATGGAGATTCTAGGCTCGAAGTTGCATTTCTCAGTTCATTTTGGATCATAGGTTTGACTTTGGTCACCATTTGGGGTTCGGGAGCATGTATCGAAATTTCATCAATTCTAGTGGTTTCAGGTGGTAAAACTTATGCTATAAATGACCTTATTGTAATTTCTAGAGGTTCTGTAGATTTTTTGAGTTTTTAGATCCAAAACTAGTTTAAATGATCTTTCTCGTGTTCAGGGGCCACAGAGGTGTCGAATTCGAATTCTGACGGTTTCATTAAGTTTGAAACTTGCCTTCTATCAACTCAAGAATATGGCAAATATTTGGTACAATCAGCGGGAAGATAGGCAAGGTGAGGATGTTGATCCTACCATTTGGGATAACTTTTAGAGTGTCTTTCTTGATCACTTCTTTCCATGAGAGTTGAGGAAAGTGAAGGTTGAGGAGTTTGTCAACTTGAAGCAGGAGGGGATGACTGTCAAAGAATATGGAATTAAGTTCATTCAACTATCTAGGTATGCTTTGGAGATAGTCCCTGACATGAGATCTAGAATGAGAAAGTTCATATCCAGCTTAGGCAAATATATGAAAAAGGACTACAAAGTGACATTGCTAATTCCAGACATGGACATCTCTAGGCTTATGGTCTTAGCGCAATAACTTGATGAGGAAAAGAAGAGGGATAGGGAGGAATACTTGAGTAAGAAGGCTAAGTCAGCAGGGCATGAACCTAGCCAGCATAAGTAAAGTAAGGGGTACAAGTCCTATTTTCAGAAAAGGTCTTTGAATTATGCACCATCCTCAGCAAATGCACTAGCTCCGAGTAACAGGTATGATCAGAATCTCAGGGCTATCAAAATTTTGGAGCTTATAGTTCTCAATCTTAAGATAGTGTGACTCAAGGTTCTAGAGGGAAACCACCATATGGTAAGTGTGGCAAACTCCACCTAGGTGAGTGCCGTGAGGGCATAAATACTTTCTATAGATGTGAATAGACTGGTCACTTCCAAAATAAGTGCCCAATGAGGAGGTAGGGTGATAGAGGTAATAAAGCTTAATCTGCAGTAGTAGCACCAACCAGTGGTAGTCAGAGGGGTTCCACAATTAGTACGAGCAGGGATGCAAATTTTTTGTATGCGATGGGAAATCGATAGGATCAGGAAGTTGTACCAGATGTTGTCATGGGTATGCTTCAAATCTTTTCCTATGATGTGTATGCCTTTCTTGATCAAGGTGCCACTTTATCATTTGTAACTCCATATATGGCTAGTAAGTTTGTGATCCTTCCTAAATGCCTTCTTAAGCCCTTCAACATTTCTACTCCTATTAGTGAGTCCATTCTATCTGAAAGGGTATATAGATATTGTACGGTGTCTATCTATCATAGAGATACTTTGACAGACTTAGTTGAGTTAGAGATGATTGACTTTGATGTGATTCTTAGTATGGATTGGCTTCACGTCTATTATGCCTCTGTCAATTGTAGAACTCAGACAGTCAAATTCCAATTTTTGAGTAAGCCTATTATAGAGTGGAAAAGTAGTTCTACAGTGTCTAAGGGTATGTTTTTTTCCTACCTTAGGGGCATAAAGCTAATCTTTAAAGGATGTATCTATCACCTCGTGTGAGTTAAGGCTGATGATGTAGAGTCGCTACCTTTTGAGTCAGTTCTAATTGTTAATGATTTCTCTAAAGTCCTCCCTGATCATTTGCTTGGAGTCCCTCCTGATAGGGAGATCGACTTTGGGATTGATGTTCTCCCTGATACCTAGCCTATCTTTATTCCATCATATAGAATGGTTCCCGCAGAGTTGAAAGAAATAAAAGAGCAAATGAAGGATCTATGGACAAAGGATTCATTAGGCCAAGTGTCTATCCATGGGGCGCTCTGTCCTATTTGTTCAAAAGAAAGATAGTTCCATCAGGATGTGTATACATTATCGCCAGTTGAATAAGGTGACCATTAAGAACAAATATCCCCTTTCAAGGATCAATGATTTGTTTGACCAACATCAGGGTGCCACTGTTTTCTCCAAGATAGACCTCAAATTAGGCTATCACCAGTTGAAAGTGAGAGAATGTGACATCTCGAAGACAACTTTTCAAACTTGATATGGTCATTTTGAGTTTCTGGTAATATCCTTCGAATTAACTAATGCTCCTATTGCTTTCATAGACTTGATAAACAGAGTATTCAGATAGTACCTTGATGTGTTCATGGTTATGTTCATCGATGATATTTTGGTGTACTCCAGAGATGAGAAAGAGCATGTCGATCACCTCCGAATTATTCTTCAAACCCTCAAGGATAAGGAGTACTATGCCAAAATTTTCAAATGTGAGTTCTGGCTTAATCGGTGTTATTTTTGGGCTATGTATTATGATTAGTATTGACTCTACCTGAGGGGACTGATGATTTTATGATCTATTATGATTCTTCTAGAGTAGGATTGAGATGTGTTCTGATACAGAAGGGAAAGGTCATATCCTATGCTTCCAAAAAACTTAAGAACTATGAGAAGAACTATCTAACTCATGACTTAGAATTGGCTATAATGTTGTTTGCTCTCAAGATTTGATGCCACTACTTATTTGGAGTATATGTTGATGTATTCACAGATCATAAGATCTTGCAATATGTATTCACCTAAAAAGAGCTTAACTTAAGGTAGAAGAGATGACTTGAGCAGCTCAAGGACTATGACATGAGCATCCTCTAATATGGTTGATGATGATCTTAGCAGGTTATCTATAGGAAGCACTACTCATGTGGAATAAGAGAAGAAAGATTTAGCCAAAGAGGTACACATACTAGCCACGATAGGGAGTTCAACTAGATGAATCTAGTGAAGGAGGAATACTTGTGCATAACAAGTCTACATCATCTTTTGTGGTAGAGGTAAATGAGAAGCAAGATTGAGATCCTATATTACTTCAGTTAAAGGAAGATGTACATAAGCGGAAAGTGATGGCATTCGGCAAAGAGGGAGATGGGGTATTGAGATACCAAAGTAGATTATGTGTTTCAAATGTCGATGGTATTCGAGAAAGGATCACGGCAAAAACCCATAACTCTAGATATTCCATCTATCCAGGGTTTATCAAAATGTACTATGACTTGAGAGAGGTTTATTGGTGGAGTGGAATGAAGAGAGACATTGCAGACTTTGTTTCTATGTGGCCAAATTGCCAACCAGTAAAAGTTGAGCACTAAAGGACATGTGGAGTAGATTAGAATTTTGAAATTCTAGTTTGGAAGTGGGAGATAATCAATATGGATTTCATCACAAGATAATTGAGGTCTCGCAAACAACATGATTCAATCTAGCTAATTATTGGTAGCATGACTAAATCAGCCCACTTCTTGGTGGTAAAGACTACTAATACGATAGAGAACTACACCCGATTGTATATCTGAGAAATTGTTAGATTTCATGGAGTTCCTTTGTCTATCATATCAGATAGAGGAGCTTAAGTCACTACCTAATTCAGGAATTCTTTTCAGAAAGGACTAGGTTTAAAAGTTAACCTTAGTACTACTTTCCAACCCTTAGACTGATGGCCAAGTAAAGCATATGATACAGACCTTGGAGGACATGTTGAGGGTATGCATTGTTGACTTCAAAGGTAATTGTAATGACCACTTACCTTTGATTGAGTTTGCCTACAACAATAACTTTCATTCGAGCATCCAAATAGCTCCTTATAAGGCCGTCTATGGTAGAAGATGTAGATCACTGATTGGAGGGTTCAAGATAGGTAAAGCAGGGTTGATTAGGCCAGACTTGGTTCACTAGGCCATGGAGAAGGTAAATATTATCCAAAGAGAGATTGAGGATTGCACAGAGTTGCCAGAAGTCCTACACTGATGTTAGGAGAAAGGACCTAGAATTCAAAGTGAACAATTGGATATACTTGAAAGTGTCACCCATGAAGGGTGTAATATGATTCAGGAAGAAGGGAAAGTTGAGTCCTTAATACATTGGTCCCTACCAAATCGTGAAGAGAGGGAAAAATGTAGCTTATGAATTAGAGCTACCACAAGAGCTGGCAGCCATCCATCTGGTCTTTCATATTTCTATACTTAAGAAGTGTTTGGGAGTTCCATCCTTGGTTGGTGTCAGTTGAAATCATAGGAGTGAAGGATAGTTTGAGTTATGAAGAGATCCCAGTCCAAATCCTTAATCATCAACTTCATAAGTTGAGAACTAAAGAGGTTGCATATGTAAAAGTGTTATAGAGAATTCATTCCATTGAAGAGGCTACATGGGAAGCTGAAGAGGATATTAAAGCTAGATACCCTCACCTATTCGTGCCTCTTAATGATGAAATTGAGGGTAATGATTCATTTCTATTCTCTAAATTACCTTTCCATTGTTGAGTTAAGTCCTTATTTCTGAGCTGATACACCTCTTGAGTCCATCGGTATTTGAGTATGCATGTTTTTAATTGCATTCATGCCTAATAATGATGTTAAAATAGCCTTTTAATTTTGAATCCTGAGTTGAAGTTGATTTCTGAAGTATGAGTATTCGAGCATCCAAGTATTTGAGTTCTTGATGGCGTTCCTTTGAGAGGTCTCTAAGGTGCTCATCATTTAAGAATGAATGATTCCAAGGAAGAGATATTATGACACCCCATAGATCTATTCTTACATGAACATATGTTTCAACACTTATTCTTACATATAGGAAGTGCATTAGGATCATAAGGGACCTCTAGTTGTAAACTTAGCCAAGTTCAAAACTTTCCTATAAATTGAGTTTCCGATATTAGATTATACAAGAGTCAAATTTAAATGATCATAACTCTTAGCACACAAAGAATTAGCTGTCTCATGATCTACCAAATGAAATCTCTTTGAATTATCTTTCTAACGCAACTGATTTCACCTTATTTGGAGTTTAAAGTCAAAGGTTATAGCCATTTTACTACTGACTACCAGAGTAAAGGTGTACTTACGAAACCTATTATGGGCAGTGGTTTGAGTTACGACCTATCTGCTAACGCATGGTAAAAATTCTTGAAAATCCATTTTTTGGTTCCAACTTTGACGGACCAATCTATAAGTTATAGAAACTTCTACAAGCCGTAGATTGGGCTCGTGGAATCGATCCAGAAACATCAAAATTTTCTCAAACATTTACGAAAGGATTCCTACGGGTCGTGGAAGTTTCTACAGTCCGTAGGCAGGCCCATAGATGACTTTGATATATTTTTAAGAAAGTCTATTTTGGTTTTTTTTCCACCCTTTCAAAGCTTAAACTTGACATTTTTACACCTAAAGAAAGCCCTAATCATGTCAGTTCAACCTTTTTACACTAAAAACACCATCTCCAACTTAAAGCATGATTTCAAGCGAGAAAAAGGCTAGGGCTTAAAGGTAATCTTGTGAATTTCCCCAAGATGTTTCAAGAATCAAAACATCTAAGTATGTAACGCTAACTCGAACATGGATTTTGTCCTTCCATGTGCCCCACAACCTAAAATGACCCCAAAAAGTGCCCAAAAATGTGCTTCAAAATGCCCAAAAATTTTAATTTCCTTATACCTAAAAATCTATTCATTGTTTTGAAAATCTGACTTCATATTTGTGATTAGGAGATCCAAATTAGGTGGAAAAGGGTCTAACCTCGATTCAAGAGCAAAACAATAACAATTACAAATTTTTTTAAAGATTGATTTCCAGAGAGCTTTTCGCGATGCTTTCGCGACACGCCTTTAAGGATCGATTTCTAGAGAGCTTTCAGTGATGCCTCTGTGACGTGCCTTGGGTGCGCCATATTGTAAAATCGTCTCCGCATCCTCTCCATGATGAAGATATGTGTAATATCCTAGTAGTGATGTTTAAGTGCAGTACAAAATATTCTAAGTGTTGGGCCCAAGTTTCCCAAATGTGTTTTTATCCATACTTAGTCAAATTTCACCGTTATATCATTCTAAACATTTCCCAATAGTCCCCAAGAATACTTAGCGATATTTTCACTCTAAATTCCAAGACTTAAAACCCTCATCCGGATTTAAGGATTCCCTTCAATTTTCAAGTCTCCATTGTAAACCTTCACCAAGAACCTCTTCAAAGCTAAGGTATGTGGTGTTGAACCATTGGGTCCTTTCACCCATGGTGCCTAAACCCTCTTTTACTTAATATTACAGGATTAAAAGTAGATTTGACATGTGGGTCTTGAATATTGACAAATTCACTGCACAGTAATTTTAGTTCATAAAAGTATGGTTGTTTTAGCATGTTTTGAGCTTTAAATCTTGGATCTAATATTGGATTTGATGAGGGATTTTGATATGAATGTCTTAGGGGTGTTGCAAGGTATTGAATAAAGGTTTTACCACTGATTTTCCTACATGATTTCATCTCTAAATGGCATGCTCTTTTACCCCCATTACACACCCCCAAGGTATTTGATAAAAAGTCTGGTTATGGTTTCTTGATGAAATTGAAGGCCCAAAGCATGAGATATGAAATTAATGATGTTATGATGATGAAATGAGCTTATGTATATGATTATTCTTACATAAGGTATTGCATTAGACATTATGATGAATTCTATATAAAGTGTTATCTTAGACCATCCCCGATCTGGGGGGAAAGCGCCGGGTAATCGGATAGGGGTTTAAACTCATCCACCGGGGTGATGGGGTGGGATTAACACGAACAAAGATGAGGGTTTGTACTCACTAACTGTATGGGATTTATACTTATCCACCGGCACGGAGGTGATGGGGTGGTATCATCGTCAACCAAGATGAGGGTTTGTACTCACTAATCAGATGGGGGTTTGTACTTATCCACCGGGGTGATGGGGTGGTATCATCACCAACCGAGATGGGGGTTTGTACCTACTAACCTACCGAGGGGTTTGTACCTTGGGAACTAGCTTGGTCTCTTCTTCATATATGATATACTATATGAGCATGATTTACTTAAGCATTTTTTACTTATGCATAGATCAGACATATGATATTGCTATATTATGTCTATTGCCTATCGTTATGCATTTTGGACTATCATGCCTATCTATTGTTGCATTGCATCCCACATACTTAGTACATCCAAATGTACTAACGCATACACATACCTATATGATATCACTATGTAGGATCCGATGCCCAAATTGATCATCCTCCTCCACGTGGCTAGATGGTGCTATTCTGAGCTTGTTGGTGAGTCCTCTATTTTTGGGACTTTGGTTTATGTTTTTTTCTTATTATTTATGTATTGAGACACTATCTTATGTTCTATTTCATTATGAGGGTGAGCTCGGTTACTTTGTCTTATCCCCCGCTCTTTCTATATATTTAGAGGTGTTGTTGGACAAGGTGTGTATTATGTATGAGCTTGACTCTTAACTCTTGACTTTTGACTTTGATGCTTATGCAAGTTTTCCCTTAGTCCTACTAGCCTCACTTTTATCATGTATATCTTATTATGATTTCGTGACCAAGGATGTGTGATGGTATGCTAAGAGGCTTATTTGGGAATTCTTAGGGTTCCCCATTCATCGTGTGATGTCTAGGCCCTAGGTTTGGATCATGATAAACTTGGTTAGAGCACTAGGTTGATAGATCCTAAGAGTCCAACACACCACATCGATTAGAGTCTCTATTCATAGTTGTAAGCGAGCCACGACTATGAATACGAGGCTATGAGACGTTTTAAAAAATATTTCCCTTCTTCATGTCCTAAGTCATGCTATAGAGTTGTGATAAGTATTCCCCCTAATGATTGTCCTTTTCTATACTAGATTATGCCAAATACTAGAGGAAGACGGGTCCAAACTCCCGAGGAGCAACTGCCAATGGTAAACTCCAGGATGCTCTTACTATGCTTGCCCAAGTGGTGGCCAACCAAGTCTAACAAGGGGCCCAAACCCCTCATGTTACTACCCCGAGAGCTAGGGTAAGGGACTTTATGAGGATAAATCCTCTAATTTTCCATGGGTCGAAGGTGAATGAAGATCCACAAGAGTTTGTTGATGAAATCTACAAAATCTTATCTATCATGGGTGTTGGGCCAAATGAGAAGGTGGAGTTAGCAGTGTACCAACTCAAGAGGGTGGCCCAAATTTGGTTTGATGAATGGAAAGGTGAGAAAGGTAATGGCTATATGGTGCTTTGGGAGGAATTCAAATTAGCCTTCCTAAATCAGTTCTTCTCTCTTGAGCTTAAGGAAGCAAGATTGGTTGAGTTTATGAACTTGAAGCAAAGTGGTATGAGTGTGAGGGAGTATACCCTCAAATTTAATCAACTTCTAAGTATGTTCCTCACTTGGTGGTCGATTCTAGGTCAAGGACGAATAAGTTTGTTATGGGGGTCTCCAATTTGTAAGTGAAGAATGCAGGTCCGCAATGCTTATTAGTGATATAGACTTATCTCGATTGATGATATATGCCAAGCAAATGGAAGAAAAATTGAGAAAAAAGAGGGACCAGGAGGCCAAGAGAGCCCGCTTTGAGGGGAAGTTTCAAAGGAGTGCTAGTTTTCAAGGCCAAAGGCCTCCTCACGCTACTAATAGGGGGTTTGCCAACTACTTCCCTAGGCCTCAAGGTATTGTCGGTGTGGATCCTAATGATGTGCATCCTATATGTAGAGGGAGTCATAAGGGCCCATGTATGAAGGGTTCCAATGCATATTTTCAATGTGAGGATCTTGGTTATAAGAGGATTGATTATCCAAGGAACCGTGGCAAGCTTCAGGATGCAAATGCGGTCCCATTGGGTAGAGGCGGTCCTCAAGGTGGTGCCCCAAGGCACAATCGATTCTAAGCTCTATATGGGAGGCAAGGGGTTGGTGAGATCCCTGATGTTGTTACCGGTATGTTGAAAATCTTTGATCTTGATGTCTATGCTTTGATTGATCCGGGTAGCATACTATGCTTCTATTGATTGTAGAACCCGTAGGGTCAAGTTTTAATTTCTAAATGAACCTGTCCTTGAGTGGGAAAGTCATGATGCGGTAATAAGGAGTAGGTTCATCTCATGCATTAATGCCTATAGGTTAATTTCCAAAGGGTGTTTGTATTATCTTTTGAGAGTCAATAATGTAGAGTCTAAAGTCCCTTCCATCGAGTCGGTCCCGCTTGTGAATAAGTTTCTTGGTATCTTCCCAAATAACCTTCCCGGTGTCCCTCCCAAAAAGAAGATAGATTTTTGCATAAATCTCCTTCCCAACACTCAACCTATCTCCATTCCCCCTTACCATATGGCCCTGGCGGAGTTGAAGGAGTTAAAGAAGAAATTGAAAGATTTATTGGAAAAAGGATTTATTAGACCTAGGCAATCCCCTTGGGGTGCACCAGTGTTGTTTGTAAGGAAGAAAGATGGGTTACTTAGGATGTGCATTGACTACCGGCAACTCAATAGGGTTACTATAAAGAATATATATCCTTTTCCAAGGATTGATGACTTGTTTGACCAATTACAAGGGGCTACCTTTTTCTCTAAAGTTGATCTTCGGTTCGGTTACCATCAATTGAGGGTGAGGGAGTGTGATATTCCCAAGATGTCCTTTCAAACTAGATATGGGCATTATGAATTTGTGGTGATGTCTTTTGGGTTGACAAATGCATCGGCCATTTTCATGGACCTAATGAAGAGGCTCTTCAACCCTTACCTTAATTCCTTTGTTATGGTATTCATCGATGATATTTTAATCTATTCTCATAGTAGGGAAGAGCATATGGATCAGTTGAGGGTTGTGTTGTGAAGATTGAGGGAGGAGAGATTGTATGCTAAATATGACAAGTCTGAGTTTTGGTTGGGGGAGGTTGCATTCCTGGGTCATGTGGTGTCGGGGGATGGCATTAAAGTGGATCATAAGAAAACTGAGTATGACAAGTGTGAATTTTGGTTGGGGGACGTTGCATTCTTGGGTCATGTGGTGTTAGGGGATGGCATTAAAAGGGATCCTAAGAAATCCGAGGTGATTAGGAATTGGCCTAGACCATTGACCCCATCGAATATTAGGAGTTTCTTGGGCCTTGCGGGTTACTATAGAAGGTTTGTGAATGGGTCCTCCTCCATTGCTTCTCCTATGGAAAAATTGACTCAATAGAAGGTGAAGTTTGTGTGGATCGATGAGTGTGAGAAAAGCTTCCAAACATTGAAAGATAGACTTGTGTCTGCTCCTATATTGTCTCTACCAAATGGGCTTGAGGATTTTGTTATATATTGTGATACGTCTAGAGTTGGTTTGGTTTGTGTTTTAATGCAAAATGATAAGGTCATAGACTATGCTTTTAGGCAACTCAAAGTACATGAAAGGAACTTCCCTACCCATGATCTTGAATTAGCAACCATGGTGTTTGCATTAAAGATTTGGCGTCATTATCTTTATGGGGTGCATGTTGATGTCTTCACCGATGATAAGAGCCTTCAATATATCTTCACTCAAAAAGATCTCAACTTAAGACAAAGAAGGTGGCTAGAACTTCTTAAGGACTATGATATGAGTATACATTACCATCTGGGTAAGGCAAATGTTATGGTAGATACTTTAAGTCGGGTGTCCATGGGTAGCCTAGCTCATGTCCATGACGGTGGTAGGGAGATGGCTAGGGAGGTGCATAGGTTGGCTAGATTGGGGTTGAGGTTGAAAGATGTGGGTGATGGTGTTGTTGTTGTGGATGGTTCTAAATCTTCTTTGGTTGATGAGATGATGGCTAAACAAGATCTAGACTCCTCCTTGCTTGAGTTGAAGGCCTAGGTGAAAGAGGGCAAGATAGAGGTTTTCTCCTAAGAGGGAGATAGGGCCCTTAGATACCAAGGTAGGTTGTGTGTGCTATGTGTTGATGGTTTGAGGGAGAGAATTCTTGATGAGGCCCATAACTCTTCTTATTCTATCAACCCCGGTTCCACTAAAATGTATAGAGACTTGAGGGATATGTATTGGTGGGGAGGCATGAAGAGAGATATTGTTAAATTTGTTTTCGGTTGCCATAGTTGTCAATAAGTCAAAATCGAACATCAAAGGTAGGGTGGCCTAACCCAAGACATAGAGCTTTCTACTTGGAAATAGGAGGTGATTAACATGGACTTTGTGGTTGGGTTTCCCAAGACTAGGATGGGTTTTGATTCCATATGGGTGGTGGTTTATAGGATGATGAAATCGGCTCACTTTCTACCGGTCAAGACTACATATAGGGATGAATAGTATGCAAGGTTGTACATCCATGAGTTAGTAAGATTGCATGGGGTTCCCTTATCCATTATATCGGATCGTGGTCTATGGGGCTGAAGATTATGCAAGGTTGTACATCCATGAGTTAGTGAGGTTACATATCCATCATATCGGATCATGGTTCACACTTCACATCAAACTTTTGGAGATCTTTTCAAAGGGGTCTTGGTACCAAAGTTCACCTTAGTACGACCTTCTATCCTCAAATGGATGGCCAAGCTTATGGGAGACGTTGTAGATCACTGGTGGGTTGGTTTGAGGTTGGAGAGGTGGAATTATTGGGGCCAGATTTTTTCATGGATGCTCTTGAGAAGATTAAGATAATTAGGGAAAGGTTGAGGATAGCCCAAAGTTGTCAAAAATCCTATGCCGATGTGAGAAGAAGAGACCTAGAATTCCAAGTGAAGGATTGGGTTTACTTGAAGATTTCCCCAATGAAAGGTGTATTCTATTTTGGTAAGAAAGGAAACTTGAGTCCAAGGTATGTTGGTCCTTATGAGGTGATAAAGAGGGTTGGCAAGGTAGCTTATGAGTTGAAGTTGCCTAGTGAAATGAATTTGGTCCATCCGGTATTTCATGTCTCTATATTGAGAAAATGAGTTAGTAATCCTAATGTCATTGTGCCTCTTAATGATGTGGGTGTTGTGGAGGATAACTTAACTTACGAGGTGATTCCGGTTCAGATCTTGGATAGGCAAGTAAAGAGATTGAGGAACAAAATGGTAGCATCTGTTAAGGTCCTTTGGAGGAACCAACAAGTCAAAAGTGCTACTTGGGAGGTTAAAGCGGACATGCAAAAGTTGTATCCTTATCTGTTCCACTCCACTCAAGCCTAAGGTACTAATCCTAGCCTCACATGTGATTCCAAGTCCTACATTTCAGCCCCTATGTCATTCATATGCATTCATGTTTAAGTTGGTAAACTTACGATGATTTTACACTTATGTTGAGAATTTGAAAATGCTGTTACATGCTATGTTACATTCTTGTTGGGGCTGATTTGTTCACAATCACTCTTGTCTTATACATCTCTTTTACATTCGAGGATGAATGTTTCCAAAGGGAATATATTGAAACGACCCCAAAAAGTGCCCAAAAACGTACCTTGGAATGCCCAAAATTTTTCATTTCCTTATATCTAAAAATCTATTCGTTATTTCGAAAACCTGAATTTATATTTGGTCTCAGGGGGTCTAAATTATGTGAAAAAGGGTCTCACCTCGATATAAGAATGAAAGAATAGCAATTATAAATTTTTTTAAAGATCAATTTCCAAAGAGCTCTTTGTGATGCCTCCATGACGCGCCTTAGCCACGCCATAGTGTAAAATCATCTCTACGTCCTCTCCATGATGCGGAGATGTTTTACTAGTTGTGATTTTTAATTGCGGTCCAAAATATTCTAAGTGTTGGGCCCAAGTTTGCCATATGTGTTTTTATCCATACTTAGTCAAATTTCACCCTTATATCATTCTAAACGTTTCTCAATACTACCCAATAATACTTAGCCATATTTTCACTCCAAATTCCAAGACTCAAAACTCTCATCTGGATTTAAGGATTCCCTTCAAACTTCAAATCTCTACTACTTTCATCATCACAAGGTCATCATATACCTACATTTCCTCTCATCATTATAAATCATATGCATACCATTGATTCATCATCATACCATCATTGAAGAACCTCTCCAAAGCTAAGGTATGTGGTGTTGAACCATTGGGTCCTTTCACCCATGGTGCCTAAACCCTCTTTTACTTAATATTGCATGATTTAAAGTTGATTTTACATGTGGGTCTTGTACATTGAGAAATTTACTTTACAGTGATTTTAGTTCATGAAAGTATGGTTGTTTTATCATGTCATGATTTAAAGTTGATTTTACATGTAGGTCTTGTATATTGAGAAATTTACTGCACAGTGATTTTAGTTCATGAAAGTATGGTTGTTTTAGCTTGTTTTGAGCTTCAAATCTTGGATCTAATGTTGGATTTGATGAGGGGTTTTGATGTGAATGTCTTGGGGTGTTTCAAGGTGTTGATTAAAGGTTTTATCACTGATTTTCCTGCATGATTTCATGTCTAAATTGCATGCTCTTTTACCCCTATTACACATCCCCAAGGTGTTTGATAAAATGTCTAGTTATGGTTTCTTGATGAAATTGAAGGCACAAAGCATGAGATACGAAATTAATGATGTTATGATGATGAAATGAGCTTATGTATATGATTATTCGTACATGAGGTATTGCATTAGAGCTTATGATGAATCTTATATAAAGTGTTGCATTAGATCATGCCCGACCCTGGGGAAAAGAGATGGATAATCGGATGGGGGTTTATACTCATCCACCGAGGTGATAGGGTGATATCATCAATAACCGAGATAAGGGTTTGTACTCACCAATCAGATGGGGGTTTATACTCATCCACCGGGGTGATGGGGTAGTATCATCACCAATCAGATGGGGGTTTGTACTCATCCACCGAGGTGATGGAACTAGCTTGATCTCTTCTTCACATATGATATCCCATGTGAACATAATTTACTTAAGCATATTTTACTTATGCATAGATCATACATGTCATATTTCTATTTTATGCCTATTGCCTATCGTTATGCATTTTGGACTATGATGCCTATCTATTGTTGCATTGCATCCCACATACTTAGTACATTCAAATGTACTAATGCATACTCTTGCCTACATGATGTCACCATGTAGGACCCGGTGCCTAAGTTGATCATCCTCCTCCTCCACGTGGCTAGATGGTGTTATTCCGAGCTTGTTGGTGAGTCCCCCACTTCGGGGACTTTGATTTATGTTTTTTTTCTTATTATCTATGTATTGAGACACTATCTTTTGTTCTATTTGACTTTGAGGGTGAGCCTGGTTACTTTATCTTGGCCCCCGCTCTTTCTATGTATTTAGAGGTGTTGTTGGACAAGGTGTGCATTATGTATGAGCTTGACTCTTGACTTTTGACTCCGATGCTTATGCAAGTTTTCCCTTAGTCTCATTGCCCTTGTATGTCTTATTATGCTTCCATGACCAAGGATGTATAATGGTATGCTAAGAAGCTTGTTTAGGGTTCCTTCGGGTTCCCCATTCGCCGCGTCACGTCTAGTCCCTAGGCTTGGGTCGTGACACAACCCAAATTGATAGACTTGTGAATAAATTGAGTCTTCCATGAATGTTTCTTGAAGGTTTTTCTTAAATTCTAATGTATATCTACAAAATTTTGCATGAATTACAACTTTTATGAATTAAATACTTGAAATAGATGATTTTGCTTTCCTATATAAATCCCAAAATAAATTCTTGTTATTTTTGCATATTTTATTTAAATGACCATGCATGAGTATAATTTTAGCCTAAAAAGTCTATGAAATCCCTAAATGCTTTAACTCTACTTTTGTTTTTCTAAATGCTAGGAGTTAGAATGATGCATGATAGTCTTTATGAGTCAAGAAAAGAACCTTAAAAGAACATAACTAAAAAGTTGATAGTTGATGTGATGAAATGACTTGACAAATGTCCAATGAGACTTGATGAATGAGTCAACCATAAGGTTGATGTCTTATGAGCATATTGAGTTTTGGGAGGAGTATTGAGCACTAAATTAAGTAAGAGTAAGTCCAACTCGAACTCAATAACTACGTAGCCGGCGTAAGGGAGGATTGAATCGTAAAATCAAATATTTCATATTTTCCTAAAAAGAGGACTTGATGTTACTAATTTTGGATCAACTTATGGGATGTCCTATACCCTAGCAAGGTATTAGATGGATGCGGCAATGAAGTCGCTTTGTTGTATGATCACTGGCTCATAGGTGATGATTTTTGGTTAGATAAATTTCCATATAGGTCTTGATAGTACTCCGAGTGAATTGGACTAGTATGTGAGTGGTCATTGTCTAAATTGTATTCTTGCTTTAGACTCTTGACATTGTGGTTGAGTTTCCTACTTCTTAGTTGAGCTATTTGAGTTGATGTATTCTTCCTTTACATATTTCTTTTTGTCATCTTACATACTCCCACATTCCACATACTGATATCCATTTAGGTCTTCATCTTTTCATGATGCAAAGACAAGTACTAGCGGTCATCAACAGGCACCTTATTGAGGACCTATTTTTTTAGCTGATTGGTGAGCCCTCCTCTACTTTTGGAGGACATCATGTTTCTGTTATAGCTTTGAGACTTATTTTATTCAATTTTGAGGCAGACTATGGGTCTGTTATTGGCATCATTTAGTCAGATTTTTAGAGGTTTCATATACTAGACTATTGAGTTATGACTAGATTGTATTTTTGACTAGTTTCTTTCATACTAGTCTTACTTAGTTGATGGATATATTGTTTGGCCTTTGAACTTTATTTATCATCTGTGATTTGTTTTCTTTAAGTATTCTTATTCATTGATGTCTTTCGCTATTGGAATGTGATCGTAATGACCTCGAAGATCATTTATGATATTTTTTATCAAATTACCATATTATCCCTCCCACAACTTACCTTGCCAAAAGTTGAATTTTGAAAATACTTTTGAAAGTTGGAGTTTTTTAATTGAAAGGATTTTAAAAGGGATTTAAGTTGCAAATTTTGAGTTTTGGAGTCATTTTGACTTTTATGTGTTAGAATTCAATTTCATCAGTTGCATTAGCTACGGAATACCGAATATGGTCTACGTGAACCTGCAGAACTGAATTTGAAGTTGAAACGGAGATTCTATGCTCAAAGTTGCATTTTCAGTTCATTTTGGATAATAGGTTTGACTTTGGTCAACATTTGGGATTCAGAGAGTTTGTATCGAGGTTTTGTCAGTTTCAGTGGTAAAACTAACACTAGAAATACCCTCTTTGTAATTTTTAGAGGTTTTGTGAATATTTTGAGTTTTTAGGTCCGAAACTAGTTTAAATGATCCTTCTTGGGTTCAAGGCCATGGAGGTTTCGGATTTGGATTCTGAAGGTTTCATTGAGTCGGGAACATTATTTCCAGTAGGGTTCTATGTTTTGTTTGTGATCACAGTATTCCAAATAAAAATTCCCGAGGGTCAAGTTCTTATTTTTGGTTAGGCTAATTTTGCTGGTGCATTGCTATTTTTGGTGCATCTGGCACCAGTACTCTACATTCACACCTCTTGGGTCACATTCGCGAAGGCCTAGTAGCCAGACCTCTGCGTCTGAGGAGGGTTGTATCCCTCTAGCCTCCGCGTTCGTGGATATGGCTCCGCGATCGCGGAGCATTTGATGTGTCTGAACAGTGTCTCCTTTTAAAAGATGCGATTTAAACCCTTTTTACCATTTTAGACATTTCAAACTTCATTTTCAAGACATTTCAAATTTATGGTTTTTCGAGGCAAAGTGATTGGTAACTATTTTCTAACCTATTTAAACTATTTTCATTTATTAATCTGTGTTTTTAACTTATAATTTTGGGAATTAATGGTGGAAATTGGGGATTTTCAGAATGAAATTTCCTAAACTTAACTCATTAATTTCTAGCTCGTCTTACCTCCATTTTTGAAACGAATTTCATCTCTAGATTCCTTGTTACAAGTAGAACATTTTCATCTATAAAATTTCAATTTCTGGCTACATTTCTGGCATGGAAGTTTTGACCATTTTACCCTTTTTCTCTGAATTCATTTATTTTAGTATCATTAGATTTGTTATGTCATTGTGGTACTATATGTGTATATATTATGGTGATTTGGAGTGTTGTAGGAGAGCGAAAGTGGCAATTCCTTATTGATCCCGAGACGTTTATCGAGGAAAGTGGACTTCTAACTTTTGTTAAGTATGAATGAACCTTGTATGCTTCTATGTGTGTGGAATTGAGCATTTGGAGGTAGAATTGTTCCATTCTAAGATTGATCATGACATTTCGTGTTGCATACTTTATTATATTAATATATATTGAGTTGTAAATTAAATTGTACATTCGTGATCTATGTGATCTTGTGATTCATTTTGTATTGATAGTGAGATGGTGTTTATATTCTGATATGATGATATTGAGACACTGATGATATTGAGACTTTGTTGATATTGAGTCCATGATGATATTGACACTGTTGACATTGAGATATAGATGGCATTGAGATAATAAGATCATTTAGACTGATGATATTATGATATTATTGTGATCGTGCACATTGCATTTATTATTACTTGTGCATTGATACTTATGATGGCTACAACCAAGATGTAAGTAAGGTCACATATATATTGGTGGTTGAGGTCTCTATCGGTTTAGCCGAAGTCATTGTCGATGGTCCGAGGTCATTTCCGCAGGGATGAGCATTAGCCAAGGTCTTTGCCGAAAATGTTCACGGATATATGGTCAATGTGAGACCCTCATGGGTTTCGTCTGAGGCAGATAATCATATCTAATCACCAGATGTTTATTGTAGGATAGACATGCACCACAATTATATGACATTACGTTAAATTATGTACATCTCAGGGCATCCACTCGATGTCATATAATATCTTAGTGATATCGTATGTATTGTTATGAGAATGTGTCCTTGTCATATCCTTGATCCTAATATAATTGTTGGATCTACTTATGTACTTGTGGATTGAGGTACTATGCTAGATGACGCGTATATCTATATTACTGTGATTTGTATATTATATTGTGTTGGGACTTCTGTAAGTGCATGATTGTAGTTTCGGCACTACACAGTTGGGATTTAAGGAGTTACTTGTGTTCTTCATTGCTTTACCTTAGATTAGCACTATTTGCTGAGTACCCCATTTTTGGTGCTCCCTCCTTGCTATATTTTTGTAGGTTGTGAGCTCGGTCCATCTTGTTGGATTTGAGCTTCCGGACTTCTTGTGAGGTAGTTGCTAATGTCTTCAATAGGACTTGAGGATTCCACTTTTATGTTTTGGCTCTATTTGAGGACTAGACATTATGCCTTGTATTTTGTGTGATTATTTTGTATATAGAGAGAGGCTTGTATATATGACACCAGTCTTTGGGATAATTGTAGTTTGTTTTCTTCTGCTTATCTATCTATTTAGAATGTTATCTTCCGCTCTTATCTTTATTATTAACTTATTTGGATTTCAGGCTCACTGGCCTTGGTAGGTTAGGTGAGTGTCATCACACTCAGTTTTTGGGTTGTGATAGAAATGAGGCCGAGTCTCTGAGTGTCTGTCATACCAAGGGTACTCTCCTAGGGCTTGACAAGGAGGAGGTAAGTATCATGAACGTGGAACCCCTACCGTAATTGCAAAGAGTGGAGAAAGATACTTATCGTAAACATAGAGTAAGGGTGGTGGCGAAAAGAAGAAAGATACCTAAACTAGAAACTAGTAACAACCCAAAATCAAAATCTTAGGTCAGACCCTAGGGATTCGTTTAGAACTTCGAACACAAAAACCATATATGTTATCCTGCTAAATTTGACATTCTAGATCAATAAAATCATTTAAAATTGAATCTAAGGTCTCCTTGATTCAAAATCTGATTAGCTATAACTAAACTAACTTAACGCTTCTAACACCCTTAGAACCTTCGAAAAATATGATGAAGCGCTTCGTAGGCCTAAAATCACTTTTTGAATCCAATTATGGAATCATTAAAAATATGATTTGAGCATCCAAATTCAAAATGTTGACTAAAGCCAAACCTTACTTCATTTTAACTCAAGTTCTAATTTAGGACCTTAAATCGACAAAATAGCCTCAAATAAGAAAATGACGATGATCCTAGATCAATTTTTATACTTTAGATTGATGGAGCTAATAAAATTTCATTCTGAGATTCGTAACTCTAATTGGTACCAAAAGTCACTCTTTGAATATCTTAAGCTTCTAAACTCATAAATTACTCAATGTTTCCTCAAAACTCCAAAATAAATCACATTAATGGATCAAATTTGACTTGGAGTAATTATCGAGAAGAATAAAATGATAATTTTTCAAAATTTTTTAAAAATCATCTTCTGGGTCATTAGACCATTGAAGGGCAATCATAAAGCTTTGGAAGCTCAAGAAGGTCCATGACAACATCTCAAACTAAGGAGTGCAATAACAAGTTCAATGAGCTTCAATCACAGATCCAAATGTGAATTACTTAAAAAGAAATCCAAGGGAGATGAACTGTCTAAATGTTATAATTATTTTGTAGGCTAAGTTGAATTCCAAAAGGAGGAATGTTGAGGTAAAATATTCAGACTTGAAGAGGTCCAAAGTGGTGCCCAAACTGAGGCCAATTTCAGCCGTTAAGTAAACCTGAAACTAGCAGCCCAATCAACCAGCAATGGAGCTCAAAAACTACAAATCAAAAAAGCCTAAAAAGGCCTTGGTTCAGCCACAAATATTGAAATTTTAGTTTCTAGCTTTGCCAACAATTAGGGTTTTATTAGTTCTAGATTATTCTTTTAGGGTTTTATGAAGGTTAGCAACTACCTCTTTTTCCTCTTTTTTTAATTCATTAAAGACACATTTTATTGCGATTTTTGATAATAAAATTGAAACTTTGTATTCAATCTTTACTAATTTCATATTATAAGGTAATTATTCTGGTAGAAGGTGATTAGTTTGATGTAACACCCCATGAAATTACCAGAACACCCTGAAAACATAATTGTGAGCACAACCCGTCTTTCAAAGCGTCGATGGAAAATCCAAGACCGGATATGCGATTAGTGCAGAAAATTGAGTCAGAGAATAGTCTCAACCCACTTTAAGAGGAAATGGGTCAAAAAATAATTTTCGCTTATTAATAACGAAATAGTGTCAATCCACGCCCTTGGCGCGACGCGAAGGGGGTGCGGACTAACACTTAAATTTTTTTTATTATTTTTGACAAGAATTGAAACTTATTGGAATTTCAGGAAATACACTGGTCTGCGCCCCTGGCGCGTCGTGGACTAGTGTACCATTTTAAAATCTTTTCCTTTTAATTTTTAAAAGGGTATTTCGGGTATTCCCAACCCATTTTTAAGTCCCAAAATATATTTTTAAGACTTATTTTGTATGAAAGGGTTTCAAAACCAACATTCTTCTAAGTTTAAACATGATTTCTGAGAGAGAAGAAGAAGAAAGAGTTGAGGGTTTCAAGTGAGGTCTCAATCCTTTGAAGAAGACTTGGTGATTCTTCACTCCAGGTATGTAAAGGCTATCTAAGGCATGAAGTTGTTCTTCCATGTGGCCCAATACAGTAGTAGATTGACAATTGATAGTTAATGGGTCTTGAGTAATGATTCTTGAAGAATTTCTTAAACATCATCTTTATTTTCTTGAACATTATCTTTAATTTCTGTATATTATCTCAAATAAATGATCATCGTACTGTTATTCACTTGTTTATATGCACTATTGTGTGATTGTATACCTAAATTGTATGATTTTCCTTGTTTAATACTTCAAGAATGAACTTAGGGGTAATGTTTAGAACCTTGATTGTCTAAATATGTAGATTGTTGGAGTTTGAGTCCTAAGATGAGGGTCTGGGTGACTGAAACTGATTGAATTAGTGCTCTTAGAGACTAATAAGACTGGACCTTAGTTTTGAAGGAATAATCTTACTCTTTGAGGTGAAGATGATGAGATGAGCTGAGTGATCTTGTCTGTAGGGGCCAAGTGATGGAAACCCTTGATGTATTGATAGATTTATGAGCATGTTATGTCCTAGAAGGAGTATTAGCATCACAATGGGTAAATTGAGTTCCATTTGCACTCATTAACTACGTGGCCAGCATTGGAGAGGATTCGACCGTGAAAGCAGATGTTTCCTTTGCCCTGCAGAGGGCTTGATAGACTTCTTTTTAGATCTCCGATAGACTCGTCCTGTACCCCAGCAAGGTACTAGATGGATGTGGTAACATCTCTTTGTTGTATCATCACCGGCTCATAGGTGGTGGTTGTTAGTTATAAAAACTCCCAGATAGGTTTCATGGTGATAGTAATCTGAAGTTGATATGACTGTCTAATATTTCAATGGATAGTGAGGTGATAAAGTCCTATTTCCTACTCTGAGTTGAGGATGAGTGATTAATGAGCTGATGATATTATATACTATTTATTTTAGCCCATTTTACATATAGTACATTCCACGTACTAATACCCTTTTAGTGCTACATCATTTTATGATGCAGATTCTGTAGACAGAGGACTTCAACAGGCTAATCGTTGAGGTTCGCAAATCCCCCAGATAGAGACTTGGTGAGTCTTCCCTTGCTTTCGGAGGACATGTTTATCTTTTCAGTACTTTGAGTTATTTTTTTTAATTGTGCTAGTCATGGCCTGTCATGGGATCTTCTTAGAAGTAGTTATAGAGGCTTCATAGACATAGATTGATGATGACCGATGTTGAGGTTCTTTTCCCCTTTTTTCTTTCTTTGTATTGAGATTGTTTCCCTTATTCTTAGCTTATACTAGGTGGTGATGGTGATAGTCCTGTAGCGCACTGATTGTTAGCTAATTTCTTATTATCTTCTGTTATTAAACTGAATGAACGAATGCGATGAGACTAGGTGGTTCGCTTAGAGACGATTAATAGTCTTCGAGTGTCAGTTACACCTAGGGTACCCTCTCGGGGTATGACAAACTTGGTATCAGAGCACAGAGTTCGAGTGTCCTAGGGAGTCTATGAAGCCATGTCTAGTAGAGTCTTGTTTAT
>DF360070.1:19810-35494 GCA_000787875.1 Solanum virginianum | reverse complement strand
TTGACAAATGCACCTGTCTGCAACCAGGCTTAGAGACTTCTTGAGGATGAACCCGCCAGTGTATACAAGACTAAAAGTAGAAGAGGACCCACAGAACTTCATTGATGAGATGTATAAGGTTCTGAAGGCAATGCATGCTAATAAAATTAAGGGAATTGAGCTTGCCTCCTACCAGATGAAGGATGTTGCTAATGTGTGGTACAACCAGTGGGAGGAGAGTAGAGGTGAGAATGCAGAGCCTGCAGCATAGAAAGAGTTTAAGATAACCTTTCTTGATCATTTCTTTCCTCAAGAGTTGAGGGAGCCGAAGGTGGATGAGTTTGTGAATCTAAAGCAGGAAGGGATGACTGTGAAGGAGTATAGCCTTAAGTTCATTAAGCTTTTCAAGGTATGCTCTAGAGATGGTGCAAGGCATGAGGGCGAGGATGAGGAATTTTGGGTCTGGTATGGGCAGACATGTGCAGAAAGAATGTAAGGCAGCTTTGCTGATTCCAGGCATAGACATCTCCAGAATTATGGTGTATGCCCAGTAGAGAGAGGAGGACAAGAAGAAAGAGTAGATGAACAGAAAGGCGAAGTCACTGAGTCATGAGCCTAGCTTGCAAAGACAGAATAAGGGTGACAAGTCCTATTTTCAAAGGAGATCCTCCCATCTTGAACCGCTAGTAGCAAGTGCGCCCATGCAGCCAAATACATATGATTAGAAATCTCAGGGTTATCAGAATTCTAGGGCATCAGGTGATCAATCTCAGGCCAGTGTGGCCCAAGGTCAAGGCACGAGGGGAAAGCCACTGTATGGCAAGTGTGGTAAGCTTCATCTGCGTAAGTGTCATGTGCAAAGAGATGTTTGCTATTTATGTGGACAAGTTGGTCATTTCAATTTTGAATTTCCAAAGAGGAGACGAGGTGAGGGGAGCAGCAGACCACAGTCATCCGCAGCCCCTCCAGCAGGCAATCAGCAAAGGGGTACTACAACTGGTACAGGAGAGGGGACAAACCGCCTATATGCTATAGGTAACCGACAGGATTAGGAGGCTACACTAGATGTTGTAATGGGTATGCTTTGAGTCTTTACCTTTGATTGTTATGCACTGTTTGATCCAGGTGCCACTTTGTCTTTTGTGACCCCTTATGTGGCTAGTAACTTTGGGATCCTTCCAGAGTGTTTTCTTGAGCCTTTTGCTATTTTTATTCCTATTAGTGAGTCTATCTTAGCTAAGAGAGTTTATAAGGATTATGAAGTGTCTATTTATCATAGAGACACCTTATTTGACTTGGTAGAGCTGGAGATGGTTGATTTTGATGTAATAATGTGTATGGATTAGCTTCACGCTTGTTATACTTCTATCGACTATAGAACCCGAATAAATTTCCTAATGAGCCTATCTTAGAGTGGAATGGGAGTTCTGCTACCCCTAGTGGAAAATTTATCTCATACGTTAGAGCCAGAAAATTGATCTCCAAAGGTTGCATCTACCACCTTGTGAGAGTTAAGTCTGAGGATGTTGAATCTTCTACTCTTGAGTCAAGCCCGATTGTGAATAAGTTTCCTGAGGTATTTCCTGATGATCTGCACAGAGTCCCTCCCAATAGGGAGATTGACTTTGGGATTGATGTCCTTCCCGAGACCAAACCCATCTTAATTCCACCTTATAAAATGGCCCCCGCAGAGTTTAAGAAATTGAAAGAGCAATTGAAAGACTTGCTAGAGAAAGGGTTCAAAAATCCTAGTGTCTCACCTTAGGGTGCTCCAATCCTGTTCGTGCGTAAGAAAGATAGGTCTCTTAGAATATGTATGGACTATCGACAGCTGAATCAGGTTACCATAAAGAATAAGTATCCTCTTCCCAGGATAGATGATCTCTTTGACCAACTTTAGGGTGCTACTTATTTCGCCAAGATAGACCTCAGATAAGGTAACCATTAGTTGAAGGTAAGGGAAAGTGATATCCGAAAGATAGCCTTTAGGACACGGTATGGCCACTTTGATTTCTTGGTCATGTCCTTCAGGTTGACAAATGCACCTGTAGCCTTCACAGGGAAAGTGAAATCCCAAAGACAGCCTTTAGGACACAGTGAGTCCACTTTGAGTTCTTGGTCATGTCCTTCGAGTTGACAAATGCACCTGCAGTCTTCTTGGATTTGATGAACAGGGTCTTCAGACCATATCTTGATATGTTTGTGATCGTGTTTATTGATGATATTCTAGTATGTTCTAAGGATGAAGAGGAGCATGCTAATCACCTTAGGGTGGTTTTACAAATGCTCAAAGACCATGAGTTGTATGCGAAATTATTAAAGTGTGAGTTTTGGCTCAAGTCAGTGGCTTTCTTGGGCCATGTTGTTTTGGGAGATGGTATTCAGGTGGATACCCAGAAGATTGAAGTGGTTAAGAACTGGCCTAGACCGACCTATCTGGCAGAAATAAGAAGCTTTTGGGGTTTGGCAAGCTACTACCACAGATTTGTTGAGGGCTTCTCTTCCTTGTTAGCCCCATCGACTAGGCTAACTTAGAAGAAAGCCAGGTTTCAGTGGTCGAAGGAATGTGAAAAGAGTTTCCAAGAGCATAAGACTAGATTAACTACAGCACTGGTGTTTACTTTTCCTGACGGGACGGGGGACTTTGTGATATACTGTGATGCATTAAGAGTTGGATTGGGGTGTCTTCTTATGCAGAGAGGGAAGGTGAGAGCTTATACTTCCAGAAAACTTAAGATCCATGAGAAGAATTATCCAACTTATGATCTGGAGTTGGTAGCAGTGGTATTAGCACTTAAGATCTGGCGTTACTATTTGTATGGAGTGCATGTGGATGTGTTCACTGACCACAAGATCTTGTAGTATGTGTTCAGATAAAAAGAGCTCAACTTGCATCAGAGAAGATGGCTGGAGTTGCTTAAGGATTATGATATGAGCATTCTCTACAACCCCAGGTAAGGCTAATATTGTTGCTGATGCTCTTAGCAGGATGTCTATGGGTAGCACTGCCCATGTAAAGGAAGGAAAGAGAGAACTAGCTAAGGAATTTCATAGATTAGTGCAATTGGGAGTGCAACTTGAGGAGAACAATAAAGGCAGGGTTAGTGTTTAGAATGGTTCTGATTCATCTTTATTGTCAGAAGTGAAGGAAAAGCAAGACCAAGACCATCTTTTATTCTAATTAAAAGAAGCGGATCACAAGTAGAAGGTGATGGTTTCTCCAAAGGGGGAGATGGGGTGTTGAGATACTAGGGTAGATTGTGTGTGCCTGATATTGATGGAGTAGACACAGGATCATGGCCGAGGCTCATAGCTCCAGAAATTTCGTTCACCCTGGTTCTACTAAGATATACCACAACTTGAGAAAAGTCTATTGGTGGAATGGGATGAAGAAATACATTATTGAATTTGTATAGTGATGGAAACCCTTGATGTATTGATAGACTTATGAGCATGTTAAGTCTTGAGGATGATGAAATCAGTCCACTTATTGGCAGTCAAGACAACTTATACTATTGAGGAGTATGCCCGACTGTATATTCGTGATATTGTGAGGTTGTATGGGGTTCCCTTATCTCTCATCTCAGACAGAGGAACTCAATTCACCTCTCACTTTTGGAGATCCTTTTGAAAGGGATTGGGTACGAAAGTATATCTGAGAACCGCTTTTCACCCTCAGACTGATGGACAGGCAGAGCGCACTATCCAGACTTTGGAGGATATGTTGAGAGCTTGCATCATTGACTTCAAGGGTAATTGGGATGACCACATACCATTGATTGAGTCCGCGTACAACAATAGCTACCATGCCAGCATTCAGATGGCCCCTTATGAGGCTCTATACCGGAGGAGATGTAGGTCACTGCTTGGCTGGTTTGAGGTTGGTGAATCTGAATTCATTGGGCCTGACCTTGTCCACCAGTCCATGGAGAAGGTGAATGTGTGAAAGCGGATGTCTCCCTTGCCTGGTTTGAGGTTGGTGAATCTGAATTCATTGGGCCTGACCTTGTCCACCAGTCCATGGAGAAGGTGAATGTTATCAAAGAGAGGTCAAAGATAGCACAGAGTCATCAAAAGTCTTACACAGACGTGAGGAGAAGAGACTTGGAGTTTGAAGTGGATGATTGGGTGCACCTGAAGGTGTCACCCATGAAGGGTGTCATGAGGTTTGGTAAGAAAGGGAAGTTGAGACCATATCATATTAGACCATATCAGATTGTGAGGAAGATTGGGAAGGTTGCTTACGAGCTAGACTTGCCTTTCGAGCTAGATGGAGTTCACCCAGCGTTCCATGTGTCAATGTTAAAGAAGTATTTAGGAGACCCTACCCTAGAAATTCCTATTGAGAGTATGGAAAAAGGATAGCCTATCCTATGAAGAAATTCTAGTCCAAATCCTTAATTGACAAGTTCGTAAGCTGAGGAACAAAGAGATAGTCTCCGTCAAAGTCTTATGGAGGAATCAATTTGTTGAGGAAGCTACATGGGAAGTGAGGGAAGCAATGAAACTCAACTACCCATACCTATTCATGCCAAATGATGATGATGTTGAAGGTAAAGTCCTTACCCTTAATGCTATTAAACTTTTATTCTTAAATTTAATGTATTGAGCCTAGTTCTCGAGTCTAAGATAGAGATAGATAGGTGATGGATAGTGGAGAGTTCAAGAGCTTCCGAGTGAGAAATGAGATAAGATTTAAGATAACTCGTGTATCTATTTGACTCTTACTTATCATTCGAGGACGAATGATCCCAAGGGGAAGATGATGTAATACCCCATGAAATTACCAAAAAATACCCTTAAAATGAAATCATACACACAATGCGTCTTTCAAAGCACCGATGGGAAATTCGAGACCAGATTTACGATCAACGTCAAAAATTGAGTCAAAAAATGGTCTCGACCCGATTTAAGAGCAATCGATTCAAAAAATAATTTTTGCTAATTAATGGCGAAATAGGGTTGATCTGTGGCCCTGGCGCAACGCGGAGGGGGTGCGGACTAACACTTAAAGTTTTCTTTATTTTTTTCTATGGGAATTGGAATTTTTTGGAATTTCATGAAATACACTGGTCTGTGCCCCTGGCACGTCGCGGACTAGTGTACCATTTTAAAATCTTTTTCTTTTAATTTCAAAAAGGGTATTTTGGGTATTCTCAATCTATTTTTAAGTCCCAAAATGTGTTTTTAAGACTTATTTCGTACGAAAGGGTTTCAAAACCCACATTCTTCTAAGTTTAAATGTGATTTCTGAGAGAGGAGAAGAAGAAAGAGTTGAAGGTTTCAAGTGAGGTCTCAATCCTTTGAAGAAGACTTAGTGATTCTTTACTCTAGGTATGTAAAGGCCCTCCAAAGGATGGAATTGTTCTTCCATATGCCCCAATACATGTAATAAATTGACAATTGATAGTTGATGGGTCTTGAGTAGTGATTCTTGGAGAATTTCTTGAAAATCATCTTTATTTTCTTGAACATTATCTTTAATTTCTACATAGTATCTCAAATTGATGATCATCATACTTTTATTCACCTTTTTATATGCATCACTATATGATTGTATACCTAAATTGCATGATTCCCCTTGTTTAATACTTCAAGAATGAACTTAGGGATAATGTCTAGAGCCTTGATTGTCTGAATGTGTAGATTGTCGGAGTCTGAGTCCTAAGATAAGGGTGTGGATAACTAAAACTAATTGAATTAGTGCTCTTAGAGACTAATGAGACAGGATCTTAGTTTTGAAGGAATAATCTTACTCTTTGAGATGATAGATGATGAGATGAGCTAAGTGTTCTTGCCCGTATGGGCTGAGTGATGAAAATCCTTGATGTATTGATAGGCTTATGAGCATTTTGAGTCCTGGAGCAGTATTAGCACTGAAATGAATTAGAGTGGGATCCCTTGATGTATTGATAGACTTATGAGCATGTTAAGTCTTGGGAGGAGTATTAGCACTGAAATGGGTAAGAGTGAGTCCCACTCGTACACATTAACTATGTGGTCAACATAGGAAAGGATTAGACCGTGAAAGCGGATGTCTCCCTTGCCCCACAGAGGGCTTAACAGACTTCTTTTTGGATCCCTAACAGACTCGTCCTATACCTCGGCAAGGTACTACACGGATATGGCAGCGACACCTCTTCATTGTATCATCATCGGCTTATAGGTAGTGGTTGTCAGTTATAGAAACTCCCAGATAGGTTTCATGGTGATAGTATTCTGAAATTGATGTGACTGTCTGATGTTTTGATGGATAGTGAGGTGATAGAGTCCTATTTCCTACTCTGAGTTGAGGATGAGTGATTGATGGGCCGATGATATTGTATACTATTTATTTTAGCCCACTTACATATAGTACATTCCACTACTAACACCCCATTGCCGCTGTATCATTTTATAATGCAAATTCTGCAGACAGAGGACTTCAGTAGGCTAATCGTTGTGGTTCACAGATCCCCAGACAAAGACTTGGTGAGTACTCCCTTGCTTTCGGAGGACATGTTTATCTTTTCAGTACTTTGAGTTCTTTTCTTTGATTGTGGTAGCCATGGCCTATCATGGTACTTTCTTAGACAGTTGTTATAGAGGCTTCATAGACATAGATTGATAATGGCCGATGTTGGGGTTCTTTTCCCCTTTTTTCTTTTATTATATTGAGATTGTTTCCGTTGTTCTTAGCTCATACTAGGTGGTGATGGTGATAGTCTTGTAGCTCACTGATAGTTAGCTAATTTCTTATTATCTTTCGCTATTGAACTCAATGAAGGAATGCGATGAGAGTAGGTGGTTCGCTTGGGGACTAGCAATAGTCTCCGAGTGCCAACGCTTAGGGTACCTCCCGGGGTGTGACATTTTTTCCTACTAAATGTTGTCTTAAATTACTTATTAAGTAGTCAAAATCCTATTCTATCAATTTGATTCATTTTCTCAAGCAAAGGCACTAGATTTTTCTCATAAATCTATATTGTTAGTTGGATGTTTAACATCATGCTCCTGGAAATTCCTGAATTGTTCTTTCAAATTTGTCATATCTTTATTTCTAGTTTTTAGATTCTTTTCTGTTTTGATTCCACACTTCTAAATATTGAATTTTAAATTTGGAATCTCCCTAATTACGCAGTAATCATTATATAATTCAATCGAGACAAACTAATATAATGGTCATGTCATAACAAAAAAAATAGTCAAAGTAATTCAAACTCTCAAGATAAATATTATAACTACAATCTAAGAAATTGAGGCATTAATATATTTATGTATATATTTACGAGAAACTGCTTTGAAGGTTGATTGCACGAAAATCCAATTAACAAATAATATTTTAGTGCATCGATTAGTGTGGGTTAGTAGTCAATGAAGTGGTTGAGAGTCATGAGGTCTCAAGTTCAAAATCTCAATACTAGATGATTCTTCTTATTTGTCCTAGTCTTATAGATACCTAGTACGTGTTGTTGGTGGAAGGAGACTGGTTTCCCTGAAATTAGTCAAGGTAAACAAAAGTCGACTCAAACACCATATTAATTAAAAAAAATAGTTTCCTGGATTATGATTTTGATTTTCTTACTAAGATGTGGTCTTTGGTAGATTTGGTATAATTTGAACTTCTCAGTTTTCGTTTCCTCTTATACAAATATAATTTTTTTCCTCATTTGTACTTACCTTATTTTGAGATACACACATCTTTAATAAGAAATTTATATAGTGCATCTCTTATTGTGATAATCATGACAAGAAAGAGATCTTAAGTGAGAAAAAAGTGAAAGAAATTTTTTTAAAAAAAACGCTTTGAGGAGATCATGTTCTCTAATTGAAGTGTACAAAGCTCTATATAAGAAAGCAACAAATTATTCTGTTTTATGTAGAATTGAAATTTCTATTTTTATTTCTTTAGTCACAAGTAAACTATTTATATTTGATAAATTAGATGTTAGATTGATTGTTGATTGATTTTTGCATGTAAAATGGGCTCTTTTATAAATCAGCTCTCATAATTAGGAAATCGGCTCATTTTCTACAGGTCAAAACTACCTTCAATGCCAAATATTATGCAAGGTTCTACATCCGAGAGTTGGTTAGGTTACATGGTGTGCCTATGTCTATCATATCGGATCATGGCACTCAATTTACTTCTCATTTTTGGAAATCATTTCAAAAAGGGCTTGGCACTGCTTTCCACCTCAAACTGATAGACAAGCCGAGAGGAAAATTCAAATTTTGGAAGATATGTTGAGGGCTTGTGTGTTGAAATTTAAGGGTAATTAGGATGATCATCTACCACTTATCGAGTTTGCCTACAACAATAGTTTTATGCTAGCATTGGTATGGCACCGTTTGAGACTTTGTATGGAAGAAGGTGTAGATCTTCGGTGGGGTGGTTTGAGTTGCAAGAGATGGCATTGATTGGCCTAGATTTAGTGTTGGAGGACATGGAAAAGGTGAAGTTGTTTAGGAAGAGGTTGAAGGTGGCTCAAAGTCGCCAAAAGTCTTATTCAGATATTAGAAAAAGAGATCTTGAATTCCATTTTGATGATTGGGTGTATGTGAAGGTTTCTCCTATGAAGGGTGTAATGTAATTCGGTAAGAAGGAAAAGTTAAGTCCCCGGTATGTAGGCTCTTATGAGATAGTTGAGTGAGTTGGCAAAGTGGCCTATAGATTAGATTTACCTTTGGTGATGAGTTATATTCACCGGTCTTCCATGTGTCTATCTTAAGTAAGTTCTTTGGTAATCCTAGTTCAATTGTGCCTTTGGAAGGTGTTGAGGTTGGAGAGAACTTGTCCTATGAAGAGGTTCCGGTTGAGATTTTGGATAAACAAGTAAAGTGGCTTTGCAACAAGGATATGGCTTTAGTTAAATTACTATGGAGGAATCAACATGTGGAGAGTGCTACATGGGAGGTGGAGACGAACATGAGAAAGTGACACCCCTGTCTTTTCTAATCTACTCAAGCCTAAGGTACTAGGTTTTTCATATTCTAAATGGTCCTAATTCTTTCACTCTTATGGTTTATGACATGACATGCATACATATGCAGTAAAGTTATTTTGAAGGACGTTTTGACATGATTTTGAATGATTTTATGATTTTCAAGAAATGAGTTATGCATTGTGTTCCCATGTTAAAAATTTTCATGTTCAATCCAAGCCTTTCAAGCTAGTCTGTTCCACATTCAAGGATGAATGTTCCCACGGGGGAGATGATGTAAGGACCTGAATCTCGTGAGACTGTATTGATGCTTAAATCAAGTTTTTGGAGATGTGTGACCCATGGGGAATGCTTGTGCATGGCTTTTTGTGGCTTAAGATAGGATTTGAGGCTTGGTGGCCTTCCAGAGAACCTCCCACAAGCCATAGTCCTCACCACTAGCCATGGAAGGGGCCCTTGGAAGGTGCCCCAGCCTTCTAGCTAGGATTTGGCTAAGGCAGCCACCACATGACTCTTGCACAGGTTGTGCAAGCCACCATGAGCCGTGGTGGGGTCTCATGGTCCTTACCACGAGCCGTGGTGAGGTGTATCATGAAGCCCTCATCCTAAAACGTGGTTCTAAGTATAAACTTACCATCTCGAAACTTGGGTCATTTGTATGGACCATTGTATGATCATTGCACCTTTGTACTGACTGTGTCCCATTTGTGTAAATATACTTAGTGTGAAGGTTTGGCTAAGTATATGAAGACCCTTACCATGGACCCTTGTACAGTCCATGGTCCTCTTCATGGGCCGTGGTTCTCTTTCAAGAGCCAACTAGCAACTTTTTAAAGCTCATTTCATTAATGGCTTTTTAAAGAATATTATATTGATATGCCATGAAATTCATGATTTGGCTTTTTATGCCAAGTATGCATGATTATGAAGTATGTTTGGCTTTTAAGCCTAAGTACGCATGAAAATGATTTGAAAGACTTGTGTCTCTTTTTCAACCATGTATATGTATATATATTCTCGAGGGTTGTTGACTTAGCACCAAATGGCATTGGAGGTAGGGGCTCAAACTAAGGCGTCCTTATGTAAAGTCTCATTTCTCATAACTATGTGTCTAACATAGGTTCATGTCTATACCTCTTTTATGGGATGATTATGACAAGGATCTACCTTTGGCAAGTAGATCACCCTTTTATCCGGTGTAGGGCAGACAATGGAGTTCCAAGTTATAGCTCACTTGGTCTTATGTCGGTTGAGGTCACAACCCCACTATGTATAAAGTATATGGCACTCATACATCATGGATTTCATGGCATATCAATATAATATTCTTTCTTATAGACATTTTCCTTCTATATATGTCCCATTGTCCTCTAACATTAAATGCAGGTTAACATGTTTCATGAGCCTTTTGTATGCTCACATACTTAGTACATTCAAACATACTAGCGCATACTCCTTGCCTACATGATTGTTATGTAGGGACTGGTGACTATCTTCATCTACCTATTAATGGTTAGCTTTGATTATGAGAGATTAATTATGATGAGTCTTATCATCCAAGGATAAGCCACCTTCTACCTACCTATTATGCTATTTCCACATATGTCTTGTAACCGCCGGTAAAATTACCAAAATACTCCTAGAAAATGGATGTGCACATAACGTGTCTTCCCAAGCTACGATGGCAAACCTGATGTCAAAAATACAATCAGCATAAAAGTTTATGGAAAAATAGTCTTGGTTGATTTTTAAAGTAAACAGATCAAAAGATAATTTTTTGATGCGAAAATGCATTCCAGAATAAGTGTACAATAGGCCCACAATATGGACCTGCTATGGACTTGTATGTAGATGTGATCCTAATATTTTCTACGAGATTAGAAAATTCGATCAAAAAATTTTTAGCGAAAAACCCAGAAATACAGACTTGGTTCCCCAAAGTGCATCTTTTTTAATTTTCCATGAGGGGCATTCCAGACTTTTTTTGACCCCTCCTAAACTTAAAATATAATTAAAATAGATGATTTTAGTATAAAAAAGGGTTTTAACCCCCATTCCTACGTCTTATATAAGTTTCTAACATAGACTAGGGCCAAAGGGAAGAGAAGAGAAGCGAGAATTCAAGAGGATTGAGGAGAGTTCTTACGAGATTGATTGTCAAAACTTCATACCAGGTATATAAAGCTAAACTAAAGCATGGAATTGTTCTTTCATGTGCCCACATTGATGGTAATAGAAAGATTATGAGTATAGAGGCTCTTCATGCATGTTTCTTGAATGTTTTCTTAAAAACTTATACATTATATGTAATTTCATATGTTGATGATCATCATAAACTTGATTTACTGAATAAATTTTTTTGCATGAATTATTTTCATAAGCCCTTCATATTACTTTGTAAAAGAATGCATAAATGAATCTAGGGGTTGAGTTTAAAGCCTGGAGTTGAGAATTGATTGTGATTGTGATACGAGCATGATAATGAGTTGATAGAACTTGATGGTCCTATGAGTATCCGTAATTGAATCCTAGATATCGGTCTAATTGACTTCCTCTTAATGATTGATCTGAGTCCTTGAGATATTAAATGAGAATTGAGTTGATGAGATGATTAAGATGATAGGCTGGAAGGCCCAATTGATATAGAGTTAATAAGATGATGAGAGTCTCCATGAGACCAATTGAGATAATTCTTTGAGATGGATAGTCTTATAAGCATTGAGTCTTGGGAAGAGTATCAAGCATCGAAATGAGTAAGAGTAAATCCAACTAGCACTTATTATCTATGTCGCCAAGCATAGGTGAGGATTGAGCCATTACATCAGAGGTTCTCTCTTGAGTTGAAGTCCCTAAAAGCAAGAGAACTTGAGAGACTAGATCCCTCATGGATCCTCTTCGTTCTTTACCTGGCAAGTACAAAATGGTTGTGGCAACGTAAGGAGGATTATTGTACAATTATTGGCTCATGATAGTACTCTGAGTCGATTTGATTGGATGAGATTGGATTAGTTGATGGGTCATTTTTCTACTATTTATTCTTGCTTTAGATAGACATTTAACATTCTGATTGAGTATCTCATGAGGTGCATGCATTGGTTCCTGGCATTACTTTGAGAAAACTAGGTATTTACCCATGCTATTTTCTACTAATTTCTAAATTGGTATCGTACTATTTTTATTCTTTGAGACTTAGAATGGAGCATCTGGGATGCGTACGCTATATATATCTGAGGTTGAGGCATTAGGGGTGCACTCGTTATGTTTTTTACTAGATCGATGAGCCCCCGTAGGGGCTCAAACTAAGGCGTCCTTNGATCGATGAGCCCCCGACCTTTTTTACACTGAGTTGATTTATTATCTCTGGCCACTATGGTAGATAAGATCCTAGAGGATCAAGAATAAAGATTGATATATATTGAGATAAGACTTAGATCGAGATCAGGCAAGTATATAGGGGCATTCTCGAGCCTCTTATACGATACTAGAGAGGTGTATGAGTCCTGCTTCCTGGCTGAGACTAGAGTGGGTGTATATACCTTGGTAAGAGACATATGAAACTGAAGGTACTACTAGATTTTTGTGCATAACTTTCATTCATATGCATCATCTATCAATAATATATTTGTTTGTACATGTCAATAGTATGGGATGTTGTATGGGTTTTGATTGCTTGATGTGGATCTTCTAGGCACAGAGGGGCTTGGTAAGGTATTATTTGACTATGTGTAAACTTGTTGCAGTATAAAGGGTGGTCTATTATTTGAAGGTAGTTACTTCCCTTATTCTTCTTTATCTAACCTTTTTATGAAAGGATTTTATTAACATAGTCCTCTGGGTTTTTAATGTGATATTGTGTGTGATAGTCTTTTAAAACGCCTTCAGTTGAGTTAACCTACTTAGTAGGGTGTCCTCGTGATTAGGTTATGGACTGATGCCACTAGGTATGTCTCTTGAACCATTGTTTGTTTCCTTTTTTCTCTCTTTGTTCTAGTTCATTCCTACTGCTAGCTTCTTATTGTTGCATAGTTACTAGTGATATATGTTCCCTACTTATATTTTCTTTATACTTTCATTATCTTTAGAGCTTAATTAGCCTATGCCTATTGAGTGCCTCTTATTTATACTTATACTACACTGTTGCACTATGCAGATCATAGTACGAGTTCTCATTGTTGACTAGCATATCGTGTGAAGAAGCTCGTTGGATTCAAAGTCTTGAGTGAGCTTCTAGCATCCAGAGCTGTCTATCTCCTTATGTTTTTAACTAGGACTAATCTTCATCTTGTATTTGGAGATAGTCTATACTTTTATTATGTTACTGTATTTGTATAAGCCTTGCACTCCTTTGTTCTATTTAGTAGCTTAACTAAAGACTGATACCAGATCTTGTTTGTTTAGGAGTAGGGTCTATACAGAGTTCATACCCTTGACGTAGTATGCATGAATCCATAATACCCATAACCTCTCCTTTTTTTTACCCACAGCCCAGAATACCCAGAGATGAATTATCCAACTCATAATCTCGAGTTGCAGCGGTGGTATTTGCACTTAAGATTTGGCGTCACCATTTGTATGGAGTGCATATGGACGTGTTCATTGACCAAAGAGTTTACAATATATATTCAATCAGAAGCAGCTTAATTGCGGCAAAAAAGATGATTGGAGTTGCTCAAGGATTATGATATGAGAATGCACTAATAGTTCAGTCAGAAGGAGCTCAACCTAAAGCAAAGGAGATGGTTGGAGTTGCTCAAGGATTATGATATGAGCATCCTCCACCACCCAGGTAAGGCTAATGTTGTTGCTGATGCTCTTAGCAGGATGTCTATGGGTAGCACTGCCCATGTAGAGGAAGGGAAGAGAGAACTAGCTAAGGAAGTGCATAGACTGGCTCGATTGGGAGTGCAACTTGAGGAGAACAATAAAGGTGGGATCAATGTTCAAAATGGGTTTGCCTCATCCTTAGTGTCAAAAGTGAAGGAAAAGCAAGACCAAAACCTTATCTTGTTCCAATTGAAAGAAGCGGTTCACAAGTAGAAGGTGATGGTTTTCTCCAAAGGGGGAGATGGAGTGTTAAGATACCAAAGTAGACTGTGCGTACCCAATGTTGATGGTGTTCGAGATAGGATCATGGCCGAAGCTCATACCTCCAGATATTCTATCCATCTTGGTTCTACCAAGATGTACCATGACTTGAGAGAAGTTTATTGGTGGAACCAAATGAAGAGGGACATTGTTGATTTCATCTCTAAGTGTCCCAATTGTCAGCAGGTCAAGGTTGAATATCAAAGACCATGTGAATTGGCTCAGATCTTTGGAATTCTTGAGTGGAAATGGGAGATGATCAACATAGATTTCATCACCGGCCTACCAAGATCCCAAAAGCAGCATGATTCGATATGGGTGATTGTTGATAGGATGACCAAGTCAGCCCACGTTTTTGCAGTTAAGACAAGTAATACGACTAAGGAGTATGCCCAACTATATATTCATAAGATTGTGAGGTTGCATGGGGTTCCCTTGTCCATCATCTCAAATAGAGGAGCTCAATTCACCTCTAAATTTTGGAGATCTTTTCAGAAGGGATTGGGTAAGAGAGTGAATCTGAGAATAGCCTTCCACCCTCACATGGATGGGCGGGCAGAGCGCACCATACAGACTTTGGAGGATACACTGAGAGCATGTGTCATCAACTTCAAAGGAAATTGGGATGATCATCTGATATTGATTAAATTTGCGTACAATAATAATTACCATGCCAGTATTCAGATGGCCCCTTATGAGGCATTATACGGGAGTAGATGTAGATCACCAATTGGCTAGTTTGAGGTTGGTGAAGCTGAACTGATTGAATCAGATTTTTTCCACCAGGCTATAGAGAAGGTGAAAGTCATCAGAGAAAGGTTGAAGATAGCACAAAGTCATCAGAAGTCGTATAAGAACGTGAGAAGAAGGGACTTGGAGTTTGAGGTGGATGATTGGGCGTACTTGAAGGTGTCACCTATGAAGAATATCATAAGTTCAGTAAGAAAGGAAAGTTGAGTCCATGCTATATCAGACTGTACCAGATTGTGAGGGGGATTGGGAAGGTCGCTTATAAGTTAGACCTGCCTTCAGAGTTAGATGGAGTTCATCCGGTGCTTCACGTTTCAATACTAAAGAAGTGTTTAGGAAATCTTGTTTTGGAAATCCCTATTAAGAGTATGGGAGTGAAGGATAGCCTATCTTATGAAGAAATTCCAGTCCAAATACTTGACCGACAAGTTCGTAAGCTGAGGAACAAATAGATAGCCTCTATCAAGGTTCTATGGAGGAATTAATTTGTTGAGGAAGCTACGTGGTAAGCTGAGAAAGCGATGAAATTCAAATACCTGCACCTATTCATGCTAAATGATGATGCTGTGGAAGGTAATGTCTCTATCCTTAACACTACTGAAGTTCCCTTCTTGAGTTGATGTCTTAACCCAATTTTATTCCTGAATCTAAGACAGAGATAAGTAAGTGATGGATAGTTGAGATTTTGAGAGTTCCCGAGTGATGAATGAGATAAGTTTTGAAGTTACTCATGCTTTCATTCTACCTTTACTCTTCATTCGAGAACGAATTGTAATGCCCAGTAAAATTACCAAAATACCCCTAGAATAGAGATTTGCGTGTAATGCATCTTCCCATACTGCAATTGCGAATCCGAGATCAGATATGCATTCAACATAAAAAATTGAGTGGTAAAATAGTCTCATTTGAATTTTAGAGCCATCAGATCGAAAAATAATTTTTCGTT
>DF360070.1:0-19343 GCA_000787875.1 Solanum virginianum | reverse complement strand
CTCTAAAAGAACTACTAAGATCGAGAATTTTCTCTAAAAAAGCTAGTAGTCCTCAAAGTTCAATTTTAATATCAGCTTTCCAGGTATGTAATGCAAAATGAAAACATGGGACTATTTTTTCATGTGCCCCATAGATGGTCTTAGATGAGAGTTGAAGGTTCTTGAATCTAGATGCATGATTCTTGATTATTTTCTTAAAAAATCATATTTACTACATGTCATTCACTCATAAATAGATGAGAGTTGAAGGTTCTTGAATCTAGATGCATGATTCTTGATTATTTTCTTGAAAAGATTATGATTTATTACATGTATTTTCATATGTTGATGATCATCATAAACTTGTTTTCTTGAATTGAATGTTTTTATATGAATTATTGTATAAATCTTACTTATTATTTTCTTAAAGATTGTATGAAAGAAGATACAGGTTGAGTCTAGAGCCTTGAGTGAGAATTTTGATTGTGATTGTAATTGTGAGGTGAGAATGATGATGAGATGATAGAACTTGATAGTCCCTTGAGTCTCCTTAAATGAACTCTAAAGATTTGTCTATTCGATTGTTCTCTAATGATTGTTCTAAGCCTTGAGCTATTAATTGAAATGTTCCTTAAAGAAATGATTAGAGTCTCTACGAGACTGATTGAAAGATTGTGCCTCCACGAGGCTGATTAAGATAGTTTGATTAGATGGATTATGTTATGAGCATTGATTCATGGAAGGAGTATTAAGAACTAAAAGGGTAAGAGTCAGTCCAACTCGCACTCATCAAACTATGTAGCCAAAGTAGGTGAGGATCCAAACCATCGCATCATATTATGTTGAGGTTCCCTCTGATTAGAAGTCCTTGAAATCAATAGAGGACTTGTAGATTTGTTAACTCCATTTGGACTTGTCCATGTAGTTTCGATTTGTTCTTTGCCTAGCAAGTACAGAACAGTTGTGGCAATATCAGCATGGTTTTTATACAATCCTTGGCTCATAAATAATGTTTGTCGAATTGTTTCTATATTATTCTACCTATTTTGGTTTCATTCAGCTATTTTACATATTGTACATTTCACTTCCTAACGCAACTCTGGTGCTGTATTATTTCATGATGTAGATACAAGATTTGGAGATCGTCAACAGGCGCATCGTTAAGGATTTGAGACGTTCAGCTGATTGGTGAGCCTCCCCTACTTCGTAGGAATCATTATATTTATTTCATTTTGCTTTAGAGTTAGACACTTAGCTTTATTTTGATTAAGGTAGTCATGGGTCTATCATTGGCACCACCTAACAGTGATAGAGGCTCCATAGACTAGAGCCAAATGTTGATGTTAAGACTTGTTGAGCTAGTTTCTTTCTACTAACCTTTTTATTTATAATATTGACTAGAGTCGAATGTTGATGTTAAGACTTGTTGAGCTAGTTTCTTTCTACTAACCTTTTTATTTATAATATTATTTTTGAGACTAGATGGTGATGTGCCCATTTAATTTCTTATGTCTTCCGCTGATTAGTAGAACGTATGAATGAATGAATGAATGTGATGAGGCTAAGTGGTTCATTTGGTGACTAGCAATAATCTTTGAGTGCCAGTTATATCTAAGGTACCCTCCCAGGGCGTGACACGAATGATCCCAAGGGGGAGATGATGTAACACCCCATAAAATTATTGAAATGCCCTTAAAATGTAATCGTGGGCATAAATCATATTCCAAAGTTCCGATGGAAAATTTAAGATTGGATTTGCGATTAGCGCGAAAAATCGAGTGGGGAAATGATCTCACCCGATTTTAGAGCAACCGGAAGAGATTCGATACTTTATTGAGGGGAATGAAGCAAAAATATACACTTTCTATTCAAGTCCTTGCTACTTTAATTTCCCATTTAGCTTCTCTTTTATAACTTTTTTTTAATGTTTTCTTCTTTGTACACTTTCATTGTTGCAACTCTGATCATAGAAATCCTCGATTCTTTCAATTATAAGACAAACCTCAAACTGAGGTGTTGAGTTGCTTTTATTTATTTATTTATTTATTTTGATAGAGAAAATTAACCTTATTAATTTTTGTATTTCATAGATTCTATATTTTATTAATTTTTAAAAAAATATTTAATCATTTTTTAATTTAACTATAAAATAAATGAATTATAAATAGTCATATGTTAAAAAGTAAATCATCTTAATCATAGGTTGTTCAAATCTAAAGGCAACAACTTAATCAATCAAATTCAGACATCTTAAGTTAGATAAAAATTATTAGGTGTGTGTCACGTCCCGGGAGGATACCCTAGACGTAACCGGCACTTAGAGACTATTGCTAGTCCCAAGCGAACCACTTGATCTCACCACATTCATTCACTCATAAATTCTACTAATCAGTGGAAGAATAAAAAGGAAGTAAATGGGCACATCTCATCTGGTCTCAAAAACAGTATCATATATAAAAAGGCTAGTAAAAGAAAACTAGCTCACAGACTTATCAATCAACAATCCGACTAGTCTATGAATCCTCTATCACTATTAAGTAGTGTCAATGACAGACCCATAGCTACCTCAATCAAAATATAACTAATAAGTATCTAACTCTAAAGCAAGATGAAAATAACATATGAATCCTCCGAAGTAAGGGAGGCTCACCAATTCGTTGAACGTCCAAACATCTTCAACGACACGCCTACTGATGAGCTCGATCCCGTATATCTACATCATGAAATGATATAGTTCCAAAGGGGGACGTCAGTACATGGAATGTACTGGTATGTAAAATAGTTGAATGAAACCAAAACAGGTAGAATAATATGACAATAACATCAACTCAACTCAAAAGATTCATCCCATCTCAACTCAGTAAAACATGCAAGCTTAAAGTAAGTCATGCTCTTTATAATGTACATTTGAGAAGATAGAATAGCTCTGTTAGAAATCTCATGCTCAATCGATGTTGCTTGGGAGTTTCTTTTAACCGACATCTATCCTATCGTTCCACCTTTAAGTTAGGTGGGGCACAACGACATTTCGACAACTTAATCAATTCGAATCGCTTAAACATTTTGACAATCAGTCCTTCGAATTCAAGGAGGAAGTCATCAACTCTAACGAAGAATGGGACTATTGATACATAAGACTATATGTATGATTCTCAAGCTTAGCACCTCGTCTCAATTGTGCTCCTTTCATAACTCTCTACTCTATCAACTTAAGCTTATAGTTCTTACTCAAATTTCCATCTATCCACCTCCTCCTCTTCCATTCAAACCTACTTCTAAGCCTCAAGGTGTCATTTACGAGATGATCATACTCATACAAAGCTAATCCTCAATACTCAACTCTAAATGTCCACAGGGGCTTTCATTAAAAGATTACTAGTCCTCTTCACAACAATGCTACATTCACTCCTCCTCATCAACCCCCACTCTTAGTCTACTACTATCAGCATTGTAATTTGGACTTAGAGGAACTCATCATCTCTCTCTTTGGCAAAACCTCAAATTACTACCTCTCCATGTAAAGTAAGCATGAATACTATCAAGGACACAATTACTTAGATACTCGAATAGTCATTCTCAAGAATAGACTTAGAATACAATGCCTAGAGTTTAAAGTTTATCTCCAACATCATTATTAGGCATGAATACTATCAACGACTTGCATACTTAAGTATGCAACGGCTCAAAAGGAACATTAACGAGAAAATAGAACTCAACTCCATTAACATCATTCAGGAGCACTCTTTCTCTCCCATCACCTATAACTCATCTACTATTGTCAATAATTCTCGCAAGACTGGAAAGTTGGATTATTCAAAGAGCTTGGAATGAAAGATCATTAGCACGATTCAATCAAGAAATCTTGTCCATAAACATTCATAGATTACAATCTCTCTCATCTATCAAGACTCATTCTGAGTTCACAGAACTATACGTAGTATGAAACTCGAGTCACATCTCATTTAACATAGAAGTGGAAGCACTCAGATCAATGGAGTAAGATCAAAATTAATGAATGACTATATTATTTTTTATCCTCCCAACATGAGTAACAACCAATAAGTGGTATATGGGACTAGGCCACAGGCGTGGCAGTCGTATTCCAAACGTGAAGAGAGTATAACTTCAATGGAAGAATAAGGAACGTATGATATGACAACTGATGTCTCATCTTGATCAGCCCATTTCCATCAAACTCAGGGTATACTTCGGTCTACCACTTCGTCATCTCCCCAATAAGAACTCTACTAACTGATGTCTCATCTTGATCAGCCCATTTCCATCAAACTCAGGGTATACTTCGGTCTACCACTTCGTCATCTCCCCCTAAGCTCATAAGGCCCTCTCTCTAAATTTGGGAATCAATTTCCCCTACTAGGCTGTAAGCATATACTTCCACTCGGTCATTGAATCACAACCCACAAGAACATCTTAAACTCTTCTGTTTTGCTATAGTCATATATATATAAATAGCTACTCAGACTCTTTTCAACAATATCACTCTTAACTCTTTTTTTGCCTCTATGGGGGCCGCTCTATATCTGCTATTCTTATGGCGTACCTAACCACTTCCCACGCCTCTTGCAATCTACCTCTTCTTTTGTCTGCTAGCACTCAACTTATATGATCTCGTAAACTCATCTATATAAGACTTAGACTATAATGGAAGACTCTTCATCATCTATCCATAAAAACTCCCCAATCAACTTAGTTGCTCGGGATGGCACAGAATGCCTACCTCAACTCACTTCATATTAAACTCAAAGATATTGTCTAGATTCTTATAATAATCATGTCTTAGAGCTTCACATATCTTTGCACAATCATAGATACACATTTCAAGTCTCTTCTTATCCATTGAGCTATCCTCATTTCACTAGTCGCATCTAAGGGGCACTTGTACCCTGCCCATAATATCACTTTCCTTACAAATTAACATTTCTATACACTACAACAAGTCTCTTACAGAAAATCTCCAACTAAGACTATCACTTTCAAGACACCATCTCTTCTTTCCCACTACTCCCAAAAATTCAAGCTTAGGGTTTAGTACTAACATATTTTTTATCACATACCTCTCTAATATCACACCACTTCATAGTTACTAGGTAAGAATTTAAGGAACAAAAACCCACTAAAATCTCATAGCGAGTATTCAATCAACATATCCCTTCCTCACAACCCAGTACCACTCACCTATTTACTCATAGCTCCTTATCTGAGTAAGCCAATAAATTAATGAGTCCCATGAACTCTCACTTGTAATCATAAGCCTAAGTTAGATCTATCACATTAAAAACACTATTTCCCCTATTCAAGATCTACAATTCACCATCAATAGTATGAATACTACAACACATCAACATACACTTTCTTCTAGCTTTTAGGTATGCTCTAACATAATTCTAACACTAACTCTCCATCTCTCTATACCTCATGACAATCATGGGGTACTTTCGACTCTTTCATCAAGCTTACAACGATTGACTCATCCCTTCACTAATTACCTAATGTATACATATCTCTAACTACAAGCCTCAATCAATCACCACTGTCACTACCTAGTCTCCTCTTCTCCCTCATTATCTTTCTAGCTCAGGGGTAACAACTCTACTTATTGTTTTTACAAGACCTTAAATCTCACTGCTAGTTGGAAACATTAGAATTGTTGGAACATAAACTTTTCTTTTATGGATAACTTCAAAAGCAAGTAAAGACTCAACTTTTACCTATCACAACATCCTAGAGTGTTTCTATGAGTTGGGCAACTATTACGGCACACGACTGGTCTATGGCCTCGCTCGTGCTAGGAGTAGTATCTCTCTGATTTCCTCTAACTGATGGTGTAGATCTAGCGGGCTGACCATTGTTGAATTACCTTGGATAATCCTTCTGGAAGTGGCTCACTTGGCCACATGTGAAGTAGTTGTGGGTACCCAAAATACACCATCCCGAATGAAGTTTGCCACACTTTCCACATGGTTGTTTCCCACTTCGTCCTTGAGCCACTCTTTCTTGGGATGAAGGGTTCTGAATCTTGAAGGGTTGATTCCTTCTCGGCCTTAGATTATATCTACTATTGGACATGGGTGCACTCATCGGTAGTGGCATATACTTTCAAGGTCTCTGCAGACTGGGGAACCTATTTCCCTCCTCACCCCAAGCTTTTTCCATCTCACTCTCCTTGTCCTCTTCTATCCATCGATTATGCATAACAAGCTGAGTAGTAAGTTCAAGCTTCTCAGTGTTGATAGTATCATTCAAGTCTATGGTGCATTTAAAAGAGATTATCTACAAATGTGTAAAGCACTATTTAGAAAAGAACTTTTATAGAATTTCACTTTATCGCACGATTTAGAATCTGAAAGAAGGGAAACAATTCCTAAATATCCTATAGCCTCCAGATTATGGATGTGGAGCTCTTCACACCAATAATAAGAACTCTACTAGACATGACTTCATAGACTCCCTAGGACTCTTAAACTCATGCTTTGATACCAAGTTTGTAACGCCCCAGGAGGGTACCCTAGACGTAACCGGCACTCAGAGACTATTGCTAGTCCCCAAGCGAACTACTTGGCCTCATCACATTCATTCATTCATACATTCTACTAATCAGCGGAAGAATTAAAAAAGGAAGTAAAATGGGTACATCTCATCTAGTCTCAAAAATAGTATCATATATAAAAAGGCTAGTAGAAAAAAACTAGCTCACAGACTTATCAATCAACAATCCGACTCTAGTTTATGAAGTCTCTATCACTATTAGGTAGTATCAATGACAGATCTATGGCTACCTTAATGAAAATAACATGAATAAGTATCTAACTCTAAAGCAAGATGAAAATAATATATGAATCCTCCGAAGTAAGGGAGGCTCACCAATCCGCTAAACGTCAAAAGATCTTCAATGATGCACCTGCTAATGAGCTCGATCCCCTATATCTACATCATGAAACAATGTAGTCCCAGAGAGGGACGTCAGTACGTGGAATGTACTGGTATGTAAAATAGCTGAATGAAACCAATATAGGTAGAATAATATGGCAATAACATCAACTCAACTCAAAAGACTCATCCCATCTCAACTTAGTAAAACATGCAAGTTTAAAGTAATTCATGCTCTTTATAATGTACATTTGAAGAAAAAGAATAGCTCTATTAGAAATCTCATGCTCAATCAATGTTGCTTAGGTGTTTCTCTTAACTGACATCTATCCTATCGCGCCACTTTTAAGTTATGTGGGGTACAACGAATTGGCATTGTTTCCCTACTCATCCTAAACTTGCCATGGTAAAGGACGTCGTATATCTATCCATCTCTCTCTTGGATCCAATGAGAGTTGTCCAACTATTAGGACAAGAGCTGCCATAACATGTTGTACGACTATCCTACGCTAGCAAACACAATTTTGGGTTGGCACTCCTCACCTAACTTGGTGCTCAATAGTGCTTCCAAGACTAAAACATGCACAATTATCTATCAAATCAATCTTCTTTAAGACTCATATCATCTATCACCATCATCTATCAATGAAATTATTACGAAAAGTATATTTACATTGACATCAATCATGTACTCAAAATATCATTTAGGCTCACTACTCAATACAATCAAAACTCATTAGAATGTTAAGTGTTTTAAAAAAAGAGGGGGTAATACTCATATTTAAAAAATAATCTCTGCATACCATCAAAACTCTTTCTCAAATCAATGTTCATGATCGAACGTCATATTCATGAAACTCAATAAAAATATGCTACAAGAAATCATCAGTGTTTAACATGCTCCATATGACTATCCAATCTTAGTTTTCAAAATAAAGCATAAAAGCAACCACAGCCTTCAATTAGGGTTCATGTGAATGAAGACATGAACATATATCCAAACAATTTCTCAACTTTAAGAAGATTATATACAAGAAATTCATTAATATTGTATAAACTTAATTCAAGAATTAATTCAAGATAATATATCAAGGAATAAGTGTGTAGACTCAAGAACTTTCAATTCCTCTTGAATCCAAAGAGAATGTATATCTATTGGGACATGAGCTGCCAGAGTTAACTACACGATTATCCTATGCTAGCAAACATAGTTTTGGGGTGACTCTTCATCTAAGACCATCTATGGGACAAATGGGAGAACAATTCCAAGTTTTTAGTTTGGCCTTACATACCTAGGAAGACACTACAATCAACCTTCAAGAATCCTCCTTGATCTCTTCAATTCTACACTCTTTTTTCTCTCCTCCGTAACCCTAGTCTTCTCTCAAGAATTTAGAATAGCTTAGGAATCGGGTCTAAAACCTTTTTTTATACTCAAAATAACCTATTTTAATAATATTTTAAGTTTAGAAGGGGTTGGAAAATGTCTTGAATGCCCCTCACAATAGAATAAAATAAATTTCACTACAAAATGCCCAGTCCGCATCACGGACTGGGCACGCCACTGTGCATTTTCATCAAAAAGTTTTTCCATTTCAATTCTCATCTAAGACCATCTATGGGACATATGGGAGAACAATTCAAAGTTTTTAGTTTAGCCTTACATACCTAGGAAGACACTATCAACAATCAACCTTCAAGAATCCTCCTTGATCTCTTCAATTTTATGCTTTTTTTTCTCTCCTCTGTAGCCCTAGTCTTCTTTCAAGAATTTAGAATAGCTTAGGAATTGAGTCTAAAACCTTTTTTATACTCAAAATGACCTATTTTAATAATATTTTGAGTTTAGAAGGGGTTGGAAAATATCTAGAATGCCCCTCAGAATAGAATAAAATAAATTTCACTACAAAATGCCCAGTCCGCATCACGGACTGGGCACACCACTATGCATTTTCATCAAAAAGTTTTCCTATCACAAAATTTAAAAAAAAAGGAACAAGTGTGGTTTCACATCCCAGGTGCATCGCTCCCTGGGCGCGGAACCTCACTATTTTAAGGGCTATGTTTGGAAAATTATTTTTTGCCCTGATTGCTCTAAAATTGGGTCGAGACCATTTTCTCACTTGATTTTCCGCGCTGATCGCAAATCCGATCTCAAATTTTCCATCGAAGCTTTGGAAGTTATGTTATGTGCACTATTACGTTTTAGGGGCATTTTGATAATTTTATGGGGTGTTACAGTGTGCAATCTAATTCTCACATACTTGAGAAGATACATATAAGGTGTAGGATCTCTTAATTTTGTGAGGTCTTTTCTATAAAATTGTATATGTTTGACTCAGCATGTAAAAGTCATACTATGTTAAAAGTATATTTGAGGTTATTTAGCTCCAAAAATGGTGTCAGAGCCCAGGTTCAGTGGGATTAGTATTCCAAATACATATGATGATATGTGGCTCAGTTAATTAATTTTCCTTACCATATTGATTAGAGATCTACGCAGATAAAAATTAGCTAGTTTTGGACTTTGATTGTCACTAAATACTCAAACGATGTGGGGGGATACACAATGAATCTTAGGAAATGACCAATGAATAATAGTGACATGCTATGTGAAACTTAGTTTAAAGGGAAGATTGTTGGGTGTGAAAATAAATTTTAACATTTGGTGTCACGCCCCGGGAAGGTATCCGAGGCATGGCTGGCACTCAAAGATTATTGCTAGTCCCCGAGTGAATCACTTGGTCTCATTGTCACATCTTACTCAACAACAGAACAATACTCAATAATAATATTTAAAGAAAAGACAGAGATATCATAAATAGTTTCTCAAAATAAGTCAAGGTTGAATATGAAATGCTCAATAATACTCCACTCTATGTCTATGAAGCCTCTACCCTAAACGTCTACAAGGTACCATAATAAGCCATGGCTGCCCAACTCAAATAAATAAAGAAACTAAATAAATAAGAACAGGCACCTTCGAAAGGTAAGGAGGGCTCACCAATATCTGGATCTCGGAACACTGAACATCAATGGTATGCCTGCTGAAGTCATCTATTTCCCGTATTTATATCATGAAATGATGCAGCGCTGAGTGGCGTTAGTATGTGGAATGTATGGTATGTACAATATCTCAAGAAATGGATAAGGCTCAAACTAAAACATCTGATTCGACTCAAGACTCAACTCCTCATCTCATAACTCAACTCAAGTAACATGATGTAAGTTTTAAGTTTGAAAATCATGCTTTTTCAAATAATCTTAATACTTAGTGTAACTCAGTTTGAAAAACTCATGATATGCTCAACTCAAGTGTTTGCTCGGAAGTTTCTCTAACCGACATAATTCTCCACTCCACCATCAGTATGGTGATATACAACGAGAAGACGTCGTTGCCGTGTCCATCCTAAACTTGTCAGGGTAAAGGACGTTAACCTCCAACTCTCTCTTGAATCCAAAGAGAATGTATATCTATTGGGACATGAGATGCCAGAGTTAACTACACGATTATCCTATGCTAGCAAACATAGTTTTGGGGTGACTCTTCTCACCCAGCTCAATGTTCAATACTTCTTCCAAGACTAAAATATACTCATCAACTCAAACCCATCTCAATCAACTCAACTTTAACTCTCTCAATTTACTCTACAACTTAAATTAGGAATTCAACCATGCAACCCAAGACTCAATCCATATTATGCAATACTCGTACGAATTATGGTCATGTGATATCATACCATTCATGCTCAGCACATAGGACATCATAACCATTCAATACATGAATATGTGAGACAAGAAAGCATACTAACCAAGTTCACATTACATAGTCTAGAAGGTTAGATTCATATTTCAATTTAGTCTATAAGCAATGGACATATTAAGTTTGGGTTTAGGGTATCAAGCATGCAAAATACGTACATAATTCATAATAAAAATGATGCAACTCATGAATTAACTCCATTATCTTCAAGAAACCCAGTTATGTACAAGAATTTTAAACTCAAGAATTCATGGGAGAAAACAAGCAATTTATACTTATGATTTTGACTCAAATAAGCGAAGGGCCGCGTGGATAAACATAATCCAATGCTTTAGGTAGCCTTACATACCTAGGATGGAAAACAACACTAAACTTCGCAAGAATCTCAACTCCAAACTCAAAGACTCAAGCTATCTCTTTTTCCTACGTTTTGGATAGCCTTACATACCTAGGATGAAGAACCACATCAAACCTCACAAGAATCGCAACTCCAAGCTCAAAGTCCCAAGCTTTCTCTACCCTCTCTCTCAAGAATTCTCACTTTGAACGCTAAGAAAAATGGGTTTTGAAACCCTTAATCTCAAGAAAATGACCCTTATACATGTTTATTAAACTTGGAACATGTTGGGAATGTCCAAAACCGTGACGCGCCTCGGGCGCAGACCAGTGTATTTTCCCCAAAAATCCTCCGAACGAGTTTTTAATTCCCATCAAAAAATTCCTAAAATAATAAGTGTGAGTACTCATCCCTGGCACGTCGCGCTTAGGACGTGCATCAATACTATTTTTTGGTTTAATTAGAAAATTATCTTTTGATTCGGTAGGTCTCAAATATGACCGAGACCATTTTTTCACTCAATTCATGCTGATCATAAATTCTATCTCAAATTTTTTATTAGAGCTTGGGAAGACGCATTATATGCGCGATTCCACTCTAGGGGTATTTTAGTAATTTTATCAAGCATTAAATTAGCTTCGCCTTGGGAGTATACATCCTCGAATGATGAGTAGAGGTGGAAAAAAGGCACGATAGACTCAAGACTCATCTCAATACTCACTCGACAACCCAAACTCTCAACTATTCATCAACCTCTATAAACTCTATTCAGACTCAAGAATAAACACATCAACTCAAGAATAGAAACATCAATTAAGTTAAGCATTTGAGCATTACCTTCGACATCATCATTATTCGGAACTAATAAATGCGAGTATTTAGTTCTCTGCCTTCCTCAGCTTCTCACGTAGCTTCCTCAACGATTTGGTTCCTCCACAGAACTTTGATGGGGGCTATCTCTTTGTTTTTTAGCTTACGAACTTGATGATCAAGGATTTGGACTAGAATCTCCTCATAGGACAGGCTACCCTTTACTCCAGTACTCTCCACAGGGATCACCAAAGTAGGATCTACCAAACACTTCTTCAACATCGAAACATGGAACACCGGATGAATCTCTTCTAGCTCAGAAGGCGATTCTAACTCATATGTGACCTTCCCAATTCTCCTCACAAGTTGATAGGGACCGATATAGCGAGGACTCAACTTTCCTCTCTTTCCAAACCTCATGACATCTTTCATACGTAACACCTTCAAGTACACCCAATTTTCTACCTCAAATTCTGGATCCCTTCTTCTCACATTGATATAAGACTTTTGGCAGCTCTGGGTAGTCTTTAACCTCTCCCTAATAACCTTCACCTTCTCCATAGACTGGTGGACAAGGTCAAGCCCAGTCAACTTAGCTTCGCCAACCTCAAACCACCCAATCGGTGATCTGCATCTTCTCCCATACAAAGCTTCATAAGGGCTATTTGGATACTTGCATGTTAAATATTGTTATATGAAAATTAGATCAATGGCAAGTGGTCATCCTAATTCCCTTTGAAGTCGAGGACGTAAGTCCTTAACCAATCCTCCAAAGTTCGAATGGTGTGCTCTGCTTGACCATCTGCTTGAAGGTGGAAGTACTCAAATTTACCTTGGTACTCAAACCCTTCTGAAAAGATCTCCAAAATTCGGAGGTCAATTGAGCTCCTCTGTCCGAAATGATAGACAAAGGAACTCCATGAAACTCACAGTCGCACGAGTGTACAACTTGGCATACTCCTCTGTAGTGTTAGTTGCCTTGACTACTAAGAAGTGGGCTGATTTAGTCATCTTATCTATGATCACCCATATCAAATTACGTTTCTTTCAGGACCTTGGTAAACCGGTAATGAAGTCCATGTTGATCATCTCCCACTTCCACTCAGGAATTTCAAAGCTCTGAACCAATCCACATGGTCTTTGATGCTCAACCTTGACCTATTGACAATTGGGACATTTAGAGACGAACTTAGCAATATCCCTTTTCATCCTATTCCACCAATAGACTTACCTCAAGTCATGGTACATCTTCGTGGAGTCGGGAGGGTACCCTAGGTATGGCCAGCACTCAAAGACTATTGCTAGTCCCCAAGCGAACCACTTGGCCTTATTGTCATATCTTACTTAACAGCAAGAAGAATACTCAATAATAATATTTAAAGGAAAGATAGAGATATCATAAATAGTTTATCAAAATAAGTGAAGGCTGAATATGAAATACTCGATAATACTCCACTCTACGTCTATGAAGCCTATACTCTAAATGTCTAGAAGGTACCATGACAAGCTATGGCTACCCAACTCACACAAATAAAGAAATTGAATAAATAAGAATAGGCTCCTTCGGAAAGCAAGGAGGGCTCACCAATCTCTGGATCTCGAAACTCTGAACCTTAACAGTGCGCCTGCTGAAGTCCTTTATCTCCCGTATCTGCATCATGAAATGATGCAGCATCAAATGGCATCAGTACATGGAATGTATGGTATGTAAAATAGCCCAAGAAATAGATAAGGCTCAAACTAAAACATCTTACTCGACTCAAGACTCAACTCCTCATCTTATAACTCAACTCAAGTAACATGATGCAAGTTTTAAGTTTGAAAACCATGCTTTTTGAAATAAGCTTAGTACTAAGTGTAACTCAGTTCGAAAAACTCATGACATGCTCAACTCAAGTGTTTGTTTGGAAGTTTCTCTAACCGATATAACTCTCAACCCCACCATTAGTATGGTGATGTACAACAAGAAGATGTCGTTGCCACGTCCGTCCTAAACTTGCCACAATAAAGGATATCAACCTCTAACTCTCTCTCAGATGCAAAGAGAATGTCCATCTATTAGGACATGAGTCGCCAGAGTTAACTGCACGACTATCCTATGCTGGTAAACGTAGTTCTGGGGTGATTCTTCTCACCCAAATCAATACTTAATACTTCTTCCAAGACTAAAATATGCTCATCAATTCAAACTTATCTCAATCAACTCAACATCGACTCTCTCAATTTACTCTACAACTCAAATTAGGAATTCAACCATGCAACCCAAGACTCAATCCATATTATGCAAGACTCTTACGAATTACGATCATGTGACATCATACAATTCATGCTCAGCACATAGGACATCATAACCTTTCAACATATGCATATGTGAGACAAGAAAACATACTAACCAAGTTCACATTACTTAGTCTAAAAGGTTAGACTCATAATTTCAAATTAGTCGATAAGCAATGGACCTATTAAGTTTGGGGTCAGGGTATCAAGCATGCAAAATATGTACATAATTTATAGTAAAAATGATGCAACTCATGAATTAACTCCATTATCGTCAAGAAACCCAGTTATGTACAAAAATTTAAAACTCAAGAATTCATGGAATTTAAGACATACAATTTATACTCATGATTTTGACTCAAGTAAGCGAAAGGGCGCATGGATGAACATAATCCAACACTTTAGGTAGCCTTACATACTGAGACGGAGAACAACGCTAAACTTCGCAAGAATCTCAACTCCAATGTCACGCCCCGGGAGGGTACCCTAGACATAATTGGCACTCAGAAACTATTGTTAGTCCCCAAGTGAACCACTTGACATCATCATATTCATGCATTCATACATTCTACTAATCAGTAGAAGAACAAAATGCAGTAAATGGGCTCATCTCCTCAAGTCTCAAAATAATACTATAATAAAGTATTGTAGAAAAGAAAGTAGCTCATTGTGTTATCAATCAACAATCCGACTCTAATCTATAAAGCCTATATCATTAGTAGGTGGTGTCAATGACAGACCTATAGCTACCTTAATCAAAATAAAAAGCTAATCAATATCTAACTTAAAGCAAGATGGAAATAACATATGGATCCTCTAAAGTAAGGGAGGCTCACCAATCCCTTGAACCTCCAATGATCCTCAATGATGCGCCTGCTAATGATCTCGATCCCGTATATCTACATCATGAAATGATACAGTCCCAGAAGGGGGTGGAATGTACTGGTATGTAAAATAGCTAAATGAAATCAAAACAGATAGAATAGTATGGAAATAACATCAACTCAACTCAAAAGGCTCAACTCATTTCAACTCAGTAAAACATGCAAGTTTAAAGTAAATTATGTTCTTTCGAATATACAGTTGAAAAGAAAGAATGACTCCATTAGAAATCTCATGCTCAATCAATGTTGCTTGGGAGTTTCTCTTAACCGATATATATCCTATCGCGCTAGCTTTAAGTTTAGTGGGCCACAATGAATAGGCATCGTTACCACGCCCATCCTAAACTTGCCACGGTAAAGGACATAATCTATCTATCTATCTCTCACTTGGATCCAATGAGAATTGTCCAACTATTAGGACAAGAGTCGCCAGAACGTGTTGCACGACTATCCTACGCTGGCAAACGCAATTCTGGGGTGACACTTCTTACCCAACTCGGTGCTCAATAATGCTCCCAAGACTAAATCATGCACAATTATCTATCCAATCAATCTTCTTTAAGACTCATATCATCTATCACCATCATCTATCAATGAAATTATTATGATAAGTATATTTACCTTGTCATTAATTATGTACTCAAAGTATCATTTAGACTCAATGCTCACTTCAATCAAAACTGTTTCCCAAATTACTGTTCATGCTCAAAAATCATATTCATGAAAACTCAATAAAATATGCTACCAAAACTTGTTAGTGTTTAACATGCTTTGTCTGACTATCAAATCTTAGTTTTTAACATAAAGCATAAAAGCAACTATGGTCTTCAATTAGGGTTCATGTGAATGAAGACATGAACATATATCCAAATAATTACTCAACTTCAAGAAGATTATATACAGGAAACTCATTGATATTGTAGAAACTTAATTCAAGATAATACTTCAAGAAACAAGTGTGTAGACTCAAGAACTTTTAATTCTCATCTAAGACCATCTATGGGACACATAGGAGAAATATCTCATGCTTTTAGTTTAGCCTTACTTACCTGGTATAGAGCTTGACAATCAATTCAAGAAATTAGCGTCAACCCTTTGAACCCTAGCTCTTTATCCTCTTCTTCACTCATGGTCTCTTCTCAGTTTTTGTGTAAGGAACTTTAAGATAGGTTTTGAAACCCTTTTTAGGCCAAAAACGACTTATATTAGTTGTGAATTAAGTCTAGAAGGGCTGGGGGAAAGTCTAGAATACCCCTCAAAAGATTTAAAAATTTAAACTTCGGTGGAACAGGTCAGAGTAATAGGTCCGCGATGTGGACCTGTCGCGTACCTGTGTAATTTCAAAAATCCAACCCCCGTCAAAAAATTAAAAAAAATATAAGTATGGGTCCGCGACTAGGGCGCGTCGCGGCTCCATTGCGTACCCTCACTGTCTCAATTTTTGGATCAAAAAATTATTTTTCGATCCGATTGCTCTAAAATCGGGTCAAGACCACTGCCCCACACAGTTTTTCGTATTGATCACAAATCCAGTCTTGAATGTTCCATCCGAGCTTTGCAGGACTCATTATGAGCACGATTCCATTCTAGGGATATTTCGATAACTTTCAGGGGGTGTTACATCCACACTCAAAGTCTCTAGTTTTTTCTTCTTTCTCTCTCAAGAATATCATTTTGAACGCTAAGAAAAATGGGTTTTAAAACCCTTAATCTCAAGAAAATGGCCTTTATACATGTTTATTAAACTTGGAATATGTTGAGAATGTCCAATATACCCTTTTCAAAATTAAAAGAAAAATCATGACGAAAATTACATAGGCCCACGACGCGCCTCGGGCCCGACCAGTGTATTTTCCTCCAAAAATCCTCCAAACGAGTTTTAATTTCCCATTGAAACATTTCTAAAAAAAATAAGTGTGAGTGCGTGTCCCTGGCACATCGCGCTTAGGGTGCGCATCAACATTATTTTTTGGTTTAATTACGATAAATTATATTTTGATTCGGTCGCTCTAAAATCCGACCGAGGTCATTTTCCCACTCAATTTTTTGTGTTAATCGCAAATTCGATCTCGAATTTCCATCGAAGCTTGGGAAGTCGCGTTATGCGCACAATTTCATTATAAGGGTATTTTGATAATTTCGCCGGGCATTACATTTGGGAAGCTACAAATAAGGTGTCAGATCTTTTATATATGAGGTCTTTTGAGAAAAATCTTACGTACTTGTCCAAAACACATAATATCGTACCGCATTAAAAAATATCTTTGGGTGAATTTATCTCAACAAAAATAAATTAGGTCTATTCTAAGACCATTATTGTTACTTAAAAGGCTTGACATTCTTCATTTGAACTAATAAAAAAATAATATTATGGACACGTGGAAAAGAATTTTAACTAGCGTTAAGTGTTGAGATTCAAAAAAATTAATTAATACTTAATAAATATAATCTCATCCAAAATAACTTTAAATCATATCCAATCATCAATATTACATTTTGATAGCCAGAAAATATTTAATGAACCCCACAACTGTATAATATAAGTATGATTGTTAGAGGATTAAAGTTGGTCAAAATTTCATATTTTTTATGAAATATTTATTTCATTGTGATTCAATGGTGTATAAACTCAAATAGTTGCAATATTTGTGATTTCGAGATAATTTCAAAGACTTCTCTTCAGATTTGTTTTCATGACACTTTATAAATTTCTAATTTTATAGGGAAAGTGCTAGATTTTTTTTGATGTGCTTAAAGATTTTCATTTCAAACACTAAAGCATATTAAAATTTTACAAATATTCTGTTTATTTAAGATAATAAAGCTTGATTATGAGAATTGTTAAAAAAAAAAAAAAAAAAAACTTGTACAACTATAAGAATTTTAAAATAATTTATTCACCTCACTCTAAAAAAAAAATTAAAAGAGCAATGTGTTTTTTTTAGGCCTAAATATTGTTATTTATTAAATAACACGATTATAAAAACAAAGAGAAAAATTACACATTACTGTTTTTTAGGCCTAAATATCGTTATTTATTAAATAACATGATTATGAAAAGAAAGACAAAAATTACACATTTGCATTAGAATTTTGAATTTCTCATAATTTCCTTTTCCTAATGTGATTTGGATATAAGAAAGTTCTATTTTTTCTTAGCATAAATGTTGTAAACAATTTTGGGGGAAGAGGTGTTATAAAACATTATTCGAATGATTAAGTTATAGAAGGGTAAATTTGGGATATGGATAATTTTTACTATTTAAAATTAATTTGGTTATTAAAATAATAAAATATGGAAGATATGCATAATATCTCAAATCATGAAAAAACCGTGTTACAAAAGCAAACTTGGAGGGAGGTATATGAAATTATCCCATATGATTTTTTATTACGTAAGCAAAATGCTAACATTGCATAATTTATAAATTGTTTTATAAGTTTTATTATATTTAAAATAAATAAAATAATTATATATGTCATTCTTTAAGATAATTTAATTTAAAATTAGCATTAAATGCTCATATGATACATATATTTCAAGTAAATATGTTTGTATGGTTATTAAATAAGATTAAGTGTCTAATTTACATATAGTCACAAGTTTGAGGGATTATGTAGGTATTCAGATAAAATTATTTATGTAATCAACTTTAAACATACTTATAAGACAGTAAATAATATTATATAAATAGGCTTTAAGTAGTAGGTAGATTCTATGTTAGAGTTTGTCAGTTTTTTATCTAACAAATTAGTTTTTTATATCTCTTTATTGTTGTGTCTGAAGAATTTTTTTTGAATGTTGAAGGTATGAGTAATCAAATGGAAGATCTTTCTGATGATATGATAGAAGAAGTTTGTGTTTTACTCATTGATCATGATAAAGAATTTTCTACTGATCGAATGATTGATTTGCTAGAGTTTCACGAATATAAAGGTGATATCCCTAGAGCTTATAATCTTTGTTTCTTTGATATACTAATTCCTTGTGATTTTTTTAATTATATAAAAATTTAATTGATATGATAGTTCATTTTCTTACTTGTTATTTTAATATTGTTTTTTTTTAAATTTTTTTTATTTTATAAATTGTGAATTTCTCTTTTCTTTGTTTTTATGCTTGTTTATATTGTTTTAGAAGTTAATAAATGAGTTTTATATGGTTATAAAGAACCAATTAGATTCTCTACTACTGTAACTTGATTAACTTTCTCCATAAAAATGTATATGATATTTGAAATGGGATAGATTGATTTATGTTCATTTTTGCATCATTCTAATTTTATCATATTTTTTATTTATGTTCATTTTTGCATCATTCTAATTTTATCATATTTTTTCTCATAAGAGACATAGTTTTACATTGACTTTTATTATTTCATCAACTTTTATATATATATATATA
>DF360071.1:26507-66614 GCA_000787875.1 Solanum virginianum | reverse complement strand
GGTAAAGTATATCAACATCATAATCTTTTATTATCTCTAGCCATCTCTGTTGTCTTAAGTTTAGGTCTTTCATCTTAAAGATGTATCTTTCCCCGAATGGTAAAGTATATCAATGTCATAATCCTTTATTAGCTCTAACCACCTCTGATGTCTTAAATTTAGGTCCTTCTACTTGAAAATGTATTGCAGACTCTTATGGTCAGTATATATGTCAACGTGAACCCCATACAAATAGTGGTGCCATATTTTCAAAGAAAACACAACTGTTGCTATCTCAAGATCATATGTTGGATAATTTTTCTCATGTGGCTGGAGCTGTCTAGATGCATAAGCAATTACCCTACCATGCTGTATCAGTACACACCCTAAGCTATCTCCTGAGGCATCGCAGTACACTGCATACCCCTCGGTGCCTTCTGGAAGTACTAGTACAAGTGCAGAAGTTAGCTTATCTTTTAACTCTTGGAAACTCTTTTCACACAAACTACATTAGGAGCAAGTACTAACACAGGTGCAGAAGTTAGCTTCTTTTTCAGCTCCTGGAAGCTCCTTTCACATGCATCATTCCAGTAGACCTTGGTTGCCTTATGTGTGAACTTTTTTAATGGTGCAGAAATAGAAGAAAAACCTCCAACAAACTTTCTGTAATAACCTGCCAACCCTAGGAAGCTTTGAACTTCCGTGAGTGTCGTTGGCATTGGCCAATCTTTCACAACCTCTATCTTTTGTGAACTAACCCTTATTCCCTCATCAAACACAATATGACCCAAGAATGCCACTGAGTTTAGCCAAAATTCACATTTAGAAATTTGGCATACAATTGTCTATCACAAAGAACCTGTAACGCTTGTCGTAAGTATTTTGCGTGGTCCTCTTTTGATCTTGAATATACCAAAATGTCATCTATAAATACTATCACGAACATATCTACGAATGGCTTGAATAGCCTATTTATCAGGTCCATAAAAGTTGTTGGTGCATTCGTTAGCCCAAATGACATAATAAGAAATTCAAAGTGATCATAGCACTTCCTGAAAGTAGTCTTAGGTATATCTTTCTCCTTCACCCTCACTTGGTGATACCCTGATCTCAAATCAATTTTCAAAAAGCATTTGGCCTCCTATAACTTATCAAATAAATCATCAATCCTGGGGAGGGGTTATTTATTCTTAATTGTTGATAGTCGATACACATTCTCAAAGTTCCATCCTTTTTATGTACAAATAACACTGGTGCACCCCAAGGGGACACACATGGTCTGATAAAACCCTTCTCTAATAAGTCTTTTAACTACTCTTTTAATTCACGCAATTCTGCCGAGGCCATTCTATATGGAGGGATGGAAATAGGTTGAGTGTCTAGAAGTAAGTTAATATCAAAATCTATTTCTTGTTCAGGAGGTAAACTTGCAAGTTCTTCAGGGAACACATCAACAAATTCATTCACCACTGGAACTGATTGAAGAGTTAGCAATTCTGCCCCCATATCCCTTACTCTAACTAAATGACATATATACCCCTTGGATATATCTTTCTAGCCTTAAAATAAGAGATAAACTTCCCCTTTGGCACCCTAACATTACCTTCCCATTCAAGAACTTCCTCATTTGGAAAGTGGAAGTACACTCTCTTAGTTTGGCAATCCACGGTGGCATAGCAAGAAGCTAACCAATCCATACCCATTATTACATCAAATTCCACCATTTCTATCTCAATAAGGTCATCCAATGTGTCATGGTCACAAACAGTTACTACACAATTATAATAAACCCTTCTAGCCATAATAGATTTATCAGTTGGTGTGGACACTTCAAATGATTTGTTCAATAATTTGGGTATTCTTTTAAGCTTCCTAGCAACTAATGGGGTAATGTATGATAGTGTAGAACTAGGGTCAAGTAATGTATATACATTATGTGAAATGATGAAAATCCACATATCAATGAACTCTATCTGCCATAGTAGCAACTACATTAGGAGCATACCTAGACAGGGAATTAAATTGAAGGCTATACTCCTCACGCTCATATTCCCTTGGTGGAGGTTCAAGAACTGATCTGCATGGGCCTATTAGATCTCTAATGGCATGTAATGGTCAAGTAATGCCTCTATGAACTTTTTCCAAGTAGTTGGAGGTGCATCTATATCCTTAGATTGCTTCCAAGCTTTATACTATAATATATCCATACCACATCGGGTGAAGCTTCCAAATTTTGTCGACTCCCCAGAGTATAAGTGCAATTATGGACTCCGCTAGAGCTAGCTGCCCTTCTAACACCTCTACCATGAACTACCTAATAGAGGAACTGACGATGATGATGCAACAGCTAATCTAGCAGGTTGTACTATATCACTTATACACCTCCTCGGGCAATATTTTATCATATGCCCTGGTGCACAACACCAATAACAAGCATTTGTCCCAACACGACATATACCTAAATGACTTCTTCCATACTATTTACAAAGCTGTGTAGGGGTCATTTGCTGGCCTGCTAAATATCCTGCTATCCGAATGCCTTGCCCTTCACCTCTTGGATGAAACTAATTTCTTCTAGACCCCTGAAGTTGTGATGGAGCACTAGCTGCAGAGTAGTAGGATGATGGCCTAGGTGGTCTATTAGAAAACCAAGGCCTAAGCTCACCTTGGGATGGTGTAAACTGCTTTGTAGACCTAGCCCTCTTGGACTGCGCCCTTTCTAACTCTTTGTCCTTCTCGTTTGCCTCTGATCCTCCAATTTCGGTGCAAAAGCTTACATTCTCGCTATATCCATGTCTTTGTTCAAGAAAGCTATAACCTAGTGAATGATGGAGGGTCAAAATTAAGGAAATCATGTATCCTCGTGCTAGCTGCCTTATTCACACCACATGCACCTGTAAATAGACCTTCTTATCTTTGACCTTGGCTAGCAACTACAGGAGTCAATAGTTGGACTGCATTTCTCAAATCCTGCACGGTAGCATCGATAGGTAGTTCTGGGGGAAATTTCACTACTTCCTGGTTCATCAAGGGCTGGAGGAGTTGGAGATGTTTGTGATGGAGACTTATCTTGAGCCTCATTTTGTTGTCTCACCTGACTGGCTATACCAACCACCACTTCTACTTCCTTTTCTTTACCTTTGTTCTTCCTGGTTTCTGACATACTTGCTGTACAAAATAATTTAGGAGTAAGACATAATCCACCTATTACACTTGGCTCCATGGCATGATCTAAAGAATGAAAAGAATGTAACAACTCCTAAATGCCACATAGCCTCTTGCTTATAAACATGGGGCACAACACATCAATAAACAAGATTCTACATAGACATGGCTTTATAGACTCCCTAAGATGACCTGCTCTGATACCACTTCTGTCACGCCCAAAGTCATGTTAAAGCGGACTGGCACCTGTTGCCGATAAGGCTCAGGAGAAACAACCTGTATTCATGTGTTTTCTATATATATTATAAGGGATTTTCACATTCAACATGCCTTTAAGAAAGTAAACAGTAACAACAAGCCAAAAGAAAATACGTATGGATAGGCCATTGGGGCCATATTGTCTAAAGTACGAGATATAACAACACATTAATTTAAATAGACTATAAAGCCTCTAGATAAGGAAAAGTATTTGATAAGGTTAGGACAGGCCCCGACTCAATAACTATATAATACAAAAATATAAGTTCTAGACACACAAAGCTCTGAAACAACCTGAAGATTGGTAACAACAGCTAGATATCATGTACTCCTACTGGGGAGATCTACTAGCACTTGTACCTGCAGCATGAAATGCAGGTCCCCCATAAGGTACGTCAGTACAAGATAATATACTAAATATGTAAGGTAGCCACCCCTCGGGTTACCACCTATCAATAAGCAATATACTTTACCTTTCAATAACCTTTGAGATGATTCTTTTAGTGGTCATAATATTGGAGTGGTAGGACTATAGATGTAGCATGTGATATGTACATAATCATACCAGACAATATGACAATGAAAGAATATGTCACACAAATAATGAATTGTGTATGAGATGAAACAACTCGTGAACTTTATTTCGCAACAAGAACCCATGTAACTTGGTATCCACGTATGTATGTAAATTTAAATATGACTATGTATAGGAGAATGTGAACTTGTTAAAGAGTGGAGAGGGATCATGTACTTTATGTTCTTTTTATTACTTTACCTTTACTATATAATCTATGCATAGCATGTAATACAAATGATTAGCTGATCAGTGGTAAATTTATATCAGGATTAGCCCTGGCTAGGCTTTTCCTTCAACCCCTTGGGCTACCCCCATGATAGGATCGACCCTGGCTAAGCTGAATCTAGATTTCATGCCAAGTAATACGAAATAAAGTAGCCTTACATACCTCATTGTATGACTCGTTGCTACCTTGGAGTGACCGCTTCCCTTCCTCCAAATATTTATCTATAATTTAATAGGTGATAAAACTAGTATTAGTAGCCAATAGATACATTTTGGCAGCCCAATCACATAAAAAAAACAACATACGAGCAGCAAGCATATAATTATAAACCCGAGCGTATTCTTTCAACCTTTCCACCCCTAATCATATTTTTAATACATATTCTCACATACATATCATATACAGCATATTTGAGTGCCATAAAGTCTTACAACAACCCACAAAGCACAACACATAAGAATTCTACACAACATACAAATAGGCGGCATAATGTTACATTCCTTCTCCATATTTTGACGTCGACAATTCCAAACCTGTTCCAACTTTAATGAAACAGTCCCCCCCTAAATATACACATAAAACCAGTCCTAAAACAATTCAAAATAGTCCTCAAAATAGGTGGAGGACATGAGACCATAGTCCTCAATCGATCAGCCCACAAGTTCTTATTACGAGCACAATTACGATATCACACAAGAACTCACTTTCGCAGACTATAAAAATGGTGCACCAGCCTTTATACATTATTATAGATTCAATACTAATTAATAACAGTAGCTTCCTTTCATAATCAACCCAACCAAAAAGAGAAAAGCTTCCAAATAAACAAGAAAATATACAACTTTTGGAACACATGTTGTCCAACAATTTCAGCAAAGGTATAATCAGCTTAGCCTCTTGTTTTACATACGAAAACCGTACTAAACACATAAGTATTCTTACTTACCTTTGCCCTCAAGGAGTAGGTCTTCTCCAAGAACCCTAAAAGCTTCTTGTGTCTGCTTTACAAACTCTAGAAAGAATAACAAGGAACCTTTGTGAAAGCTGAAATTTTCCAAGTCTAAGAATGACTTGAAGGTGCTGATTGTAACCCCTTTTAAAGGATTACTTTGGCTTACTTTTTTTTCCATTTTAAGCCTTATCTATTAAGTGATTAATGTACCATTTTTTCCCTTTCATTTGGGCCTTAAGGGGCTCAAAATTGATGGGCCTTTGCTGCCCATTTTTCCCCTTTCTCTTAGTTAGTTTTGGCCCAATTCACCAAGTGAGTTTTGTTGTACTTGGGCCCTTTTATTATTCATCTTGGGCTCTAAGTATAGTCTATTTATAATCCTAAAACATGGGCTAAAGTTACACCCTTAACACGGACTTTATTCATAATCGGAGTTGGACAAATTTGACATCAGGCCTCATCTCCGTTTAGCTAGCAAATTTAAGCTAAGTATGTAGGTGACTCAACTGCTAGCTTTCTAAGTCCTACAAACACCTCACTTCCCTCACTTCATCTAAGGTTGTGATCTACTCAATTTGACTTAAAACTTGTATACACTCTATCCTCTTAGGTGTTAGACGCACATATCGCCCTCTAATATGATATTCAAGCACTTTTCAAAATAGGCGCTAGTGTAACTAGGCCATATTATGTTTCATGTGCATAGGACAAGTATATGTAAAGTGTAGGGTGTTAGACTAGGCCAATTCCTTATCTCCTCTATCTTCTTAGGGTCCACTTTAATCCTATTACCCAACACCACATGCCTTAGGAATGCAACCTTTTTCAACAAAAATTCACACTTATCATATTTTGCAAAGAACATCTCATCTCTCAAATTTTGCAACACCACCCTAAAATGGTTCACATGCTCTTCTTCATTCCAGAAATAAATCAGTATACTATCTATGAAGACCATCACAACCATATCAAGGTAGGGTTTAAAGACCCTATTCATGAGATCCATAAATATTGTTGGTGCATTAGTCAAGCCAAAAGATGTTGCCACAAATTCAAAATGCCCATACCTAGTCTAAAAAGTCATATTAGGAATATCACACTCCCTCACCCTTAGTTGGTGGTTCCCGGACCGAAGATCAATCTTAGAAAAGTGACTAACCCCTTGTAGTTGATCAAATAGGTCATCTATCCTTCGTAGAGGATACTTGTTCTTTATGGTGACTCTATTGAGTTGCCAAAAGTAGATGCACATTCTTAGGGAACCATCTTTCTTTCTTAGGTGCACCTTAAGGTGACTTGCTGGGCCTTATGAAACCCTTCTCCAATGAATTCCTCAGTTAATCCTTCAACTCCTTCAACTTTGTCGGGGCCATATGGTAAGAGGGATGGAAATGGGTTGGGAGGAGGTCTATACCAAAATTATTTCCCTTTCGGGAAGAACACAGAATGCTCATAGGAAATACATCAAGAAACTCATTGACCATCAAAATTGACTCAATGTGAAGGACTTTAGAGTCAATATCCCTAACCCTTATAAAAGGGTAAATGCAACCCTTACAAATCAATTTATAGGCTTTAAGACAAGAAATGAATCTACCTTTAGCAACTACATTACCACTTTCCTGCTCAAGGATGGGCTCATTAGGGAGTTGGAACTTAACCTTACGGGTTCTACAATTAATGAAAACCTGATATGGATGTAACCAATCCATCCCAAGAATAATATCAAAATCCACTGTGCTAAGTTCAACAAAATCACAAGGAAAGAGTTTATGCAATATAGACATGGGACAATCCCTATAGATTCTTCTAGCTATAATGGACTCACCAATGGGGGTAGACACTTCATAAGGTTCACACAATAATTCAGGACACACACGAAGCTTATTGGCAACAAAAAGAGTAATGAAAGAAAGAGTTATACCTAGATCTATCAGAGTGTACACAAGATAATCAAAAATGTTTAACATACCAGTAACAACATCCAACACCTAATCCACTCCTTGCCTTCCTTGGATAGCATAAAATTGATTTTGTCTTGGAGCACCCCCTTGTTGGCCTCCCTTTGCCCTTTGACCCCTATTAGCACCTTGGACTTGAGCGCGACTATCTCTACCCTTGTTTTGAGCATTGGGGAAATCAAAAAACTTGTGACCCCATTTACCACAACCATAGTAAGCATTAGAGTCCCTCAAGCAAGGACCACCATGATTTCTCCCATACTCTTTACACCTAGGATTAGTTATCCAACCATTATCACCTTGAAACCTCTTGTTTGGAGTATTATAGGACCCCTGGCTTTGGAATTTGTGACCTCGTTGGAAATGGCCACCATGGCACCTTGGAAACTACCATCAAACCGACCACTCTTGGACTATCCACTTATCCTCTTCCTAAGCTTATTCCCTTCAAGTTGTTTGGCATATGTCATGAGCTGAGACAAGTCCATATCACCCACAAGCATAGCGGTCCAACATTCTTCATTCACCAAATTAGATACCCCCGACATAAACATGTTCATTCTTGCCTAAGGATCGCAACCAAATAAGGAGCATACTTTGAGAGTTTATTGAATTTGAGGGCATAGTCCATCACACTCATGGAGCCTTGCTTGAGATTCATGAACTCTATCATTTTTGCCTCTCTCAACTCAATAGGGAAGAATCGATTGAGGAAGGCAATCTTGAACTCCTTCTAAGGAATGGCATAATTGTTTCTCCTCTCCAATTTCCATTAAGCAAACCAAATTTGGGTGTCACCCTTGAGTTGATAGGCTGCTAGCTCCCTCTTCTCTTCTGAATTCACCCTCATGATAGAAAGCACCTTATAGCCCTCATCAATAAATTCTTAGGGATATTTCTCCATATTAGACCTATGAAACTTCGAAGGCTTTATCCCTATAAAGTCTCCTACTCTTGAGGCTGGGGTAGGAGCATGAGGAGCTTGGGCCCTTTGATTCAATTGGTTGTTCATAGAATGGGCCAACATGGTGATGGCATTCCGTAACTCAACTTGTGTAGCCCCTCTATTTTGAGGAGATTGAGAAGCCAAATGTGCTGGTAACTCCTTGGGTGTGCAGGCTCTACGTGGTCTTCCTCTTGGTAGTAGATCATCAAAAAGAACAAGAACACCTATTAGGGAAAGGAACCTTATCTTAAGCCTAAAGCATGACATAGAACATGAAGAAGTGAATCATTTTCTAAAATGCCTCATAGCCTTCTATTTATAGTTATGGCATGCTACACAACCATGAATAAGACTCTCCTTTATATGGTGTGTTAGATTTTTGAGGACTATTAATAACCTAGTTCTTTGATACCAAGCTTGTCAGAACCCAAGCATAGGGCCTAGACATGACATGACGAATGGGATACCCAAAGGGATCGCAAACAAGCCTCTTAGCATCTCATATACTCATCTTTGGTTACGAAAGCACTGTAAACAAGATCCAATGTGACAACAATAGAAAGGGAAGCGGGACTAAGGGAAGTCTTTCACAATAACTTATACATTAAAGGAGTCAAGCTTAAAACATAGACAATCGTATTATCGAACAACATTTCTACTAATGAATGAAGTGGGGGCCAAGACACTTCCCCAGACTCATCCTCAAATCATAAATATCCAAGTAGTTATACAAGTCTTTGTAAAGAAAAGGCTAGAAAGTAACTAGATATTGTCCCCGAAGTTGAGGACTCATCAAAGGCTTTTATCAAACAAATCAACTAGCCACGTGAAGGAGGATGATCAACTGGAGTTTTAGTCCCTACATGGTGATATCATATAGGCATAGGGTATGCATTAGTACTTTGAATATACTAACTAAGTGGTGATGTCAAAACGTAGCATAGTTGATGCCTAAAAGAGGGGATTTTGTGTGTTCTCAATGTGATTTTTTGTGGTTTTTATATGTTTTGCATTTGTTTTTGCAGAAAATATAGGTTGTCTTAATCTTGGGGAAGAGTAGAAAATTTTTTTGAATTTAAGGACCTATGAGACCCACTACGAGTCATAGGGTGACCCTACGAAACGTACTAATGAGTCGTAACTACTATAAATCTCATTTTCTAATTTATTTTGAGGACCTTTTTATAAATAGTATAAGTTAGGGTTTTTAGAATAAGTAGATTGTAGAGAAGAAGAATATTTTTATAGAGACAATTTTTTAGGGTTTAAAGTAGACAACTAGGGTTTCACTTTGAAGATCCAATTTGGGGATTAGAATAACTTGTAATTCAACTCTATTATTTAAGCTTGTGAATCCAAAATCAAGGTGGTTTATTGTTCTTCATTTTTCCTTAGGTAATTTCACAGCTATGTCTATTTTATTCATTGCTTGTGCTTTTGCCCAAGCTATGAGTAGTTAAACCCCCACAACTTGGGGTAATGGGAACCATGAGTAGCTAGCTTGAGATAACCAAAATTATTTGCATTTCTTTAGTTGGGTATTTTCATGTATTATCCATTTTCCTTCGGATTGCTTGTTGTTTGATAGTTGCCAACATCAAATCCCGCCTAGTGTCGTGATGCCAACTGAGGAAGTGATGAATAGGAAAAGAAAATGGATGACATAATTAGATTGATGTGTTCTCGTCTAATCAACCAAACCTAACCAAGGAGAGGTTTACTAGGACAATAGGTAACAGTTAGTTTGGTATATAATTGTTGCTGACCAAGTGCCATAGTGAAATTTGACCTTTACCTTTACCAAAAGGGCTAGAAGATTCGAAGTTACTGTCCTCCATGTAATGTCCTAATTAAAGTTATGTTATCTGGGGTATTTGAATTAGTGAATCATGTGGAATACAATTCTCAAGTTGCTCTTCAAATTGATTTTCTCTTCATGATTGCTAGCATTGTTTTTATAGTTATTTTACATCAAATTGCAACCCCCCTTCCTTTAGAGAATATAGTTGATTGATGCTTCATATGATTGTTGGTGAATCAATATGGTTAACCCCGTATTCCCTATGGATTTGACCCTAGCCTTTGATTAGGTTTATACTTGATAGCGACCGCTTTATTATTAGAGTGTGAACATCAAATTTATGGCACTGTTGCCGAGGAATATGGCTAGGATTTCACTTGATTTCACTAATAGTTAGTTCAAGTGCTAATTTCTAAATTCTCTTTTATTTTACTTTTATTTTGGTTTTTGTTGTTGAGCTTCATTTGTAGGGTATACTAGGTTTGTATGTCCAACAGAAGGAGCCAAGGAAATTCGTTAGTTCCAATTAACTTGGAGATACCTCGAATTGCAAGAAAAATGGCCCAAGAAAATAAAGACATTGCAATTGATGAAGCTATGGAGAAAAATAATGATGATGTGGGTGGAGATAAAAACCCACCTCAAAAGGAAAATAGGCCACACCATAGGGCTTTCAATGAAAATGCATATGGTTGGAACCAATATGGGTTGAACCCTATGTCATGGATGTCATAGGAGCTATAGTGTTGCCACCGTTACAGCCTGACTATAATTTCATAGTGTCTAGTGGTCTACTTTACATGCTTCAAAATTGTGGGTTATTTATGGGGCTACCTTCAGAGGATCCGCACAATCATCTTCATAATGTTACGTTTGTTTGTAATAGTATGATGGGTATACAAAATCTTTTGATGGATGCTATTGGGTTATGTGTGTTCTCTCGGATATGCAACAATATAGTTGTTAGAACTCTCTCAAAGTTCAATCACCAGTTGGGCTAAGTTATAAAGAGCCTTTTTGGAGAGATATTTTCCAAGATCCAAAAAGCTCAAGCTCAAAGATCAAATCAACAATTTTGAGCAATTGTCAGGTGATTCAATTAGTACGATGTGGGAGAGGTTCACCAAGTTCTTGAGGATAGTTTTGGATGACAAAATCGTTGATGATGCCTTAGTGGAGATCTTTTATCGAGCTCTTGACGAGAATAGTCAAGCTTGTGTTGATAACATTATGGGAGGCATATTTATAGATCAACCTTTTGCATGAATCGCCGTGAGAATGGAGATGGTGGTCAAGACAAACAGAGCACGGGGTCAACGGGAGAGAGCCAACACAAAAAATTCATGGGCGATGAACATGAGTTCAAAGAAAAGAAAAATCAATCAAGAGATCATGTAAGAGCTTGCTCAACTCTGAACAAGTATGGACTTGATATTGAAGCAAAACCAAGAGAAAGTTCATGCAGTGGTTCACCAACCTCCAAGGGCACCTATGTATAAAGAGGCTTATTATGATGAGGAAGTTTGTTTTGTGTGTAATCAACTGGCAAATTTCCAAAGCAATGCCCAAGGGTCCAACTCAGACTATTAGCGGCAAGGTTTCAAAAATCAAGGTCAAAACTATAATAGAGATGATATGTATCGAGATAATCGAGGCAGTTATTTTCAAAAAGAAAGAGTACCGGAGGTCGAGTGGGGGTGAAGAGATGGATATAGGAATAGTCCCTATGTGCCTCCCTATAAGGTACCAGAGGCTGAGTAGGGGCAAAGAGATAGATATAGAAATAGTCCCTATGTGCCTCCCTATAATCATGATGTCAGGTCTAGTAATTCTAGGATTGAGGAAATGCTTAAAAAATTGTTGAAGAAGGCCGACCATTAAGATAAGACTCTGAAAGTGATGAAGTCAAATATTTCAAGTATCAATCAAAAGATAGAGTCTCATTCAGTGGCCATCAAACAATTGGAGCAACAATTTAGTGAAGTGTCTTCTCAATTTAAGCAACACCAAAAGGGCACTTAGCCAAGTAATACGATTCAAAACTCGAAGAATAATGGGCATTGCATGGAGGTCATGACACGAAGTGGGAAGAGCACCATAGATCCCCCCCAATGCTGGTCGTTATTGATGTGGGTTGTGAAAAGGGTTTTGATGACAAGGTTGAGGTGGAGGAAGAAGGTTTGGCTAGCAATAGGATGAAAAGAAGCAAGGAAAGATCAAGGTTATCTCAAGACCACCACCTCATTTTCCTCAAAACTCAAGAAGAAGGAAGAGGATGGTAAATTCATACACTTCCTTTCTATATTGAAGCAATTGTCTATTAACATAGCTCTTCTTGAGGTATTGGAGAAGATGCCCGGGTATGCCAAATATCTGAATTATTTGGTAACGAAAAAGCGCATGATGATACAAAGAGCTCAAACAGTGTAGTGCTATCATGACCAAATGCTTAGTCCAAAAGAGTGAAGATCTTGGTGCATTTATCATTCTTTATACCATCGGTGATATCAAGTTCGCAAGAGCATTGTGTGATTTAGGAGCAATTATAAATTTGATGCCTCTTGCTGTCTTCAAAAAGCTTGGTCTTGGTTCTCCCACTGCCGTGAGGATACGGTTACTCATGGTGGATAGAACAATCAAGAAGCCAAAGAAGATCCTTTTTGATTTATTGGTAAAAGTTGATGAGTTTATCTTTTCAGCAGCTTTTATGATTCTTGATTGTGAGGTTGATTTTAAGGTCCCTATTATTTTGGGAAGGCCATTCTTGGGCATCGTGAGAGCCTTGACGGACATGGATTCCGGTCAACTTAGGTTCAGGGTCAATGATATTGAGGTTATTTTTTATATTCGTAGGTAAATGAAGCATCCGGATGAGCTCAAAAGTGAAGTATGGGCGATTAAGGAATTCTGATGATCGATATTGACTAAGCCGTGCCACAATGTTAAACAAGGCATTTCTTGGGAGACAACCAAAGTACTTTTAATTTTTTGGCTTGTTTTTAGTTTATTTTGATTATGTGACTTATTAGGTAGTGCTTTGACTGTGGTTTGTTTTCTCTTTTAAGATATTGAATCAGTTGTATGTTTGGATAATGGTGTATTTTGATATTAAGGTTTGAAGGCATTGAACAAGTTCAGAAAATGGCATTGGATACTACCTTTACGACCAGGCCTACGAGCTATAATGCATACTACGACTCATAGTTATACCTCATAGAGGGTTACAGTGATGATTTAAAATTGGCACTTCCACTACGAGACAACTTTACTATTCTTAGTCCAAGCTACAAGTTGTAAATGGGGTTCGTAGTACCCAGGTATGTTTCAGAAATTATTCTAAGTTTTAAGTGGTCTATGAGACCAAGACCTATGGGTCATAGTCAGGCCTACCACCCGTAATCAGGGTTTCGTAGACCCAACTTTGTGATAATAAAAGTTAGCCCGGTGGGGGTATTTAAAAGGTCAAAATTCATTTTGACCCTTAAATTCCACCATTTTAAAGCCTAATACTCCCCCAAATTATTCCCAGATACTTTCCCCACTGTCCCGATCATTCTTCTGCCATACCCACACTATTTTTTGGTAAGCTTTTGAAAGCGAGGGTTTCAACCCCCTCTTTTTCTCATTTTGTTCTTTTGAATCATCATTTTTATTGAGGTATCTTCCTTGGTTAAATTTCCCACACAACCTATGGTGTCTCTTGAACTTCTTGGATAATTATGTGTTTAAAATTCATATTAATAGTACTCATGGGAAAATGTATGCATGTGAATGAAAACTAGGGTGTTTGTCGATTAGAATTCCCTGAGATTGACCCTAATTGTGAAATTGCCATTGTTGCTTGATTATGATGATCATATTTTTCCATGTATTATTGATTACATATTCAGAATGAGAGTGTGATGGTTTCTTAATTAATTAAGTATGGCGATATGAAGTTGTGTTTTAGGTATGTCTATCATATTGAAAAATGGTGGTTTAAATGAGTATGTATATGCTTGTAGATCCAATCTCATGAAAACTCATGTTTGGTGCAAGTGTTTTGTATTATGTTTTGGGCTTCACTATTTTTGGATTCTTGAATATGTTGGGGAGTTGATGTTTGTTTGATACTGGGAAGAATTTTGGGTCTGATTCTTGGTTGGAATATCATGTTTGCGTAATGGATGTCTTTATGCTTAAGTGTATTGCTGAAACCTTGCTTCGATGTTGTTTAGATTTGTGTTTGAATGAATTTTGTCGTTTGTTTAGTGAAGCTACAGACACCTTAGGTACCTGATGTCCCCTGCTACGAGGGCCTCCTACGACCCGAAGGAGGACTTACGAGCTGTAATTGCCCCTCGTAGAGGAAAAGAGTAAGCCAACATATCTTAACATTCACCATATGAGACCCACCTATGGGTCATAATATCCATTACGAACTGTAGTGAGGTCTCGTACCCTTACCTTGTTATTTATTTTGGATACTACAAAATGGTACGAGCCCAGTCTATGACCCGTGGTCACGACTATGAGTCATAACTACGCCAGGTACCGGTGTGTAGTATAAACTTTTGCCAAGCACCTATAGACTACGAAGCCATAGTATGACTTGTAATCTTTACTATGAGTCATATTGGAGCCTCATACTTGCAACCTGTAGCTGATGCAATGTGATTTCATTGAGTGTTTTCCATTTTGTTTATTGTTTATTCTTGTTTTTATATTTGCTTCCTTTATTTGTTTAGGTAACATGGGGCTAATTGTTGGTTTATATTAAATATTTTACGTACAATGGCTTCAAAAAAAAAAGAAATACCGCAATCCAAGCCTTTAACAGGAGGCTGAGGGACCAAGACACAGACGAGGAACGCTCTGAAGGCTAAACTAAAGAGCCCAATATCTGGATTGACCCTGAGGCTCAGATACCTTGGACTAGAGCTTAGACTGCACGAACCATAATAGAAGTTGAGAGTACATCCCAGTTTGATGAGCGGGGAAGTATACATTAGTCCGAGTCTGATGAGGTGCCTCAGGATGAAAAAGCAGCTCAATCCTCAGTCGACCCATCCATTTTTGCTGATGATCTTCAACATCATCAATAGGGAGTCGTGGGTATGAAGGCTATCTACTGACAGGGATCAGAGCCTAAGGGCCAGGGGAAGCCCGTGAGGCCATTCTATGAGGAAACTCGATTCGTTAATTTTGGGCTAAACCATATTCTTGAGTTGGTGGCCAAGATAGACAGGCATGGCCTCTAGTGGCTGATAAAGAAGCTAGCCAAGTATGCCCCACTTCAAGTTTGAGAGTTCTACGTAGCATACATAACCACCATCCTTAGAGATATTTCCAAGGGGCAGAAAGCTATTGAGACGTCACGGTTGAGAGAGGTCCTAGTCTGAGGCAAGAGGGTGAATATTTTAGAGTAGAGCATCTGTAGAGTACAGTTCGAGACTACTTACAAAGCACCCTAGTCCATAGTTAAGCATGATAGTCGAATTGATAAGATGAGATGGGTTGTGATTGGGAAGAATGTGGACCTGAGCACCGAGCTCCTGAGATGGGTGGCTAGTTATATATCAGATAGTGAACCTGAACCTTGATGTGTCACTACATACACCGAGCCCATCATGAAGTCTTATCTCTCCTTCCTTGCAAACTTTTTGTGGTCCATCATTCGATCTCACATCTGATCCACATACAATGATAACGTTATCACCTTAGAGCGAGCAGTCCTACTAGCTAGTATCTTAGCTGGCAATGATATTGATTGGGCCCAGCCTACAGATATGTCTACCTTTCAGCAGGAATTGGCCAAGTTCAAGGCTGACTTGGCTGCTTCACTAGCAGCCCCAATCACAGCTCCGGAGCAGGTACCTACCGATGAAGACCTATTTGATCTTTTTGATGCTGAGGATAGACCACATACTCCCTATTTTTGACCCCCGTTCTTACAAATATTTTTGGATACATTGTTCTTATTACTATTTTGGATAATTTGTTTATATTTAGTTTTTGTTATATACTTTGAGGACAAAGTATTTTTCTTTTGGTGGGGTATAGGTAGTTATGGATTAAGGTGAAGTTTGAGTAGCCTTTAATCCATAATTATCCTTATTTTGATATCCCAAGGTTTTCTTGCCGTGTTTTTTTTTCCTTGTGGATGATTTTATTTTTATGTTGAATCGACATATTTTAGGTGTTTTGGATAATTTGTGGATATATGGTGATTGAGACTTTGGCATGTATATAGTTTTTGAATAGTTTTGTTGAATGTTTTGAAAATTGGTACCTACAAAATGTTTGTGATTGTTCATCATTCTTGTGATCTTGCATGTGTGATTGATTTTGCAATGATTGTTCTAATTAAGTGAAGGCAAGTTGATGCTTGAAGCATGATCGGTGAGTCTATGTTGGATATGTATGCAATGTCATATGTGTGTAAGCTAATTTTGTGTGTTCATGCATTGTGTACTGATTTAATATTTGCCTTGTTAATCTTAGTTGGACTAGAGATTATGTTGATTAGGAAAGGATCTTAGGTCATTGTTCTTTAAACTAGTCCACTTTTGCCTAAATGACCCACCAAATTAAAAATATTTATCCCTTATTCCAAATGTTTGAGCCTTACATGCACTTTTTCTTCTTGATAGCTAGCTAGCCTAACCTTGTCTAGTAAAATACATAGGCATTGGCCATGGTCTATCCTTGAAAATTGTGAACCTTGATTGAGGCAAAAAGCCTAAGTTGAGGGTGGCTACAAAAAGTGGCCCTGGTTTAGAGAATGGATATTGTGTACTTCAACTCAGGCTACAATGTCATACCAAAGTCCCAGTGAGCCTTCATTACAAGCCTATGAAGTCCTAAAGTGATCCTGATGCAACTAGTCAATAGTTTGGGTTGTGAGTATATGGGAAAGCCTATGGTATTAGTCATCACGCATGGATCTCATTTGCAAAAGTGAGTATGCTTGCACAGTCCCTTAAACTACTTTGATTGCTTATTGAGTAAAAGAGGGGACTTCTTTTCTGTGAGGGCATTTGTATTGCATGGTTAGCATATGACTTGTTTAGTGATTGTGGATTGTTGATACTCCTTAGCTTGTCATAGTAAGATTTTCAAATGCATCAACGTGCCTTGGTTTGCTTGGTAGCTACATGACTATGTTTTGAAAGTGGTAATTTAGGTACCTGAGTTGAAATTGAGTAAAGTACATGCCGGGAGGATGGTTGCTATGTATTGCTCATTATCTATCTAGATTGAGTCATTGCTTGAGCACAAACAACACTTCTGAGTTGATGGTGTTGATGTACTATCAAAATACAGCACAATTGGTGCCTAAAATAAGGTATTATGTGTGTTCTCAATGTGACGTTTTATGGTTTTTATGTGTTTTGTGTTTGTTTTTGCAGAAAATACAAGTTGGCTTACTCTTGGGGAAAAGTAGCAGATTTTGTTGAATTTAAAGACATACAAGACCCACTATGAGTCGTAGGCCAAGCTACGAGTCGTAGGGGATGACTGTAGCTATTAACAACTTCCAAACTCAAAATTTGAGAAATGTAAGTTCAGCCATACGTGAAGGCACTACGAGTCGCAGACTAGATGACAACTAGTAGTGTGGATCATAGCAGTCAAATCCACAATGCTAGGTACTGACTACAAAAGCCCAACTACGACTCGTAGATCACCCTATGAGTCGCACCTACGAGCCGTAACTGCTGCCGACCAGATTTTCTAATTTATTTTAAGGACCTTTTTATAAATAGTATAAGGGTTTTAGAAGAAGGAGATTGTAGAGAAGGAGAAATTTTTTCTAGAAAGACTCTTTTAGGGTTTAGAGTAGACAACTATGGTTTCACTTTGAAGACCCAATTTAGGGATTGGGATCACTTGTAATTCAACTCCATTATTCAAGCTTGTGAATCCAAAATCAAGGTGGTTTATTGTTCTTCATTTTTCCTTGGGTAATTTCTCAACTATGTCGATTTTATTCATTGTTTGTGTTTTTGCCCAAGCTATGAGTAGTTAAACTCCCACAACTTGGGGTTATGGGAACCATGAGTAGCTAGCTTGAGATAACCCAGATTATTTGTATTTCTTTAGTTAGGTATTTGTATGTATTATGAATTTTCTTTCGGATTGCTTGTTGTTTGATGGTGGCTGAGGAAGCAGTTTAGCGGTAGTAAACATTCTCCAAGTTGAGCCGGTTTGTTCCTGTGTCATATTCTCAAGGATTGGCTCAAAGAAAATATTTTATTAAAACTAGCTAGGCAAAGTTTACTAATTGGTATCGAAAGTCCCATAAATTAGAATATGTATTGTATATGTTGAATAAATGCTAAAACAGCTAACAAAATAAGGATTATTAATTGAATTCAGGTCATAGATATTTTTAGACTAATCTTACTACCCAATCTATTTAATTTATTTATTTAATAAACTAGTAATAATCCTATCACTATTGTTCACCAGATTATTTCTATCCCTAGGTTTTAATAGTATGCTTCACATTGGTTGGCTAAAACTATTGTTCATATTATCAAAAATACTATTACAGCAATTTAGCGGTAGTCAACCTTCTCTGTGAGGAGCATTTGTTCCTGTGTCGTACTCTCAAGAATTGGCTCAAAGGAAATATTCTATTAAAACTAGCTAGGCAAAGTTTACTAATCGGTATTGAAAGTCCCCTAAATTCGAATATGTATTGCATGTGTTGAATAAATATTAAAATACTTAATAAAATAAGGATTATGAATTAAATTCAGGTCATAGATATTTTCAGACTAATCTTATTACCCAGTCTATTTAATTTATTTATTTAATAAACTAGTAATAATCCTGTCACGATTGATTCACCAGATTAATGCTATCCCTAGGTATTAATAGTGTGCTTCACATTTGTTGGCTAAAACTATTATTTATATTATTAAAAATACGAATTATAGATTACCAATGAATAATTAACAAATTGGCCAAATTCATTAATTTGTTTTATTCACAATTTAAAGCAACTAGTATAAAATAAATAATTAAATTAGACTTAAATAATAATATTATCCTTTATATTTAATTCCCTACTTCAATTCATTATCCTAAAATAATTTAAGTAGACATGGTAACAAATATGCTACAACATAACATGAAAAAATATTTAAACATAGTAATAATTTTATTACAAGATACAAATAACTACGAAGAACTTACAATAGTAAGTAGAATATTACACTGCATGAATACGAATAGCCCACAAAATCAACTTACAAAACCTTCACTTTAATTTACAAAGATAAGAAGCTTTTAAAAATAAGAAAATGACAAGAGAATTTTGGATTTTTTTTTATGTGGGACAATGGCATTCCTACTCACCTATATATAGGTACAAAGGACGGTCGTCCTTCCTCGAAGGACAGCCATCCTTCCGCGAAGGATGATCGTCCTTCAGCGCCTTTTTCACTTTTGAAGATTCTTTTTGCTTTTTGAAGATTTTCCTTTCTCTTAATTTGATGAATTTCTCTGTTTTGAGCAATTTCCTTCTTCATCTGCTTTTAATTTTTAGCCAAGCTTCACGGCATGATTTTGCGACACTACTTTTTGCTTCATTTTGACTATGTTTTGCATTAATTCCTGTATTATACATTGAGTAGACTTTGTTTATTCAATTCACTCAATTTTTACAATTATTTTTAAACAAAGGAAATAATATACCTTCTTTATTTAATTAATTTAACAAAAACACACTAAATATGAGTCACAAGATAAGAACAAATTGGGCTTATCAAATTTCTCACAATTAAGTGTTGCTTTCCCTCAAGCAACAAACTTTTTATTAAAAAAGAATTAGGATAACAAAAGATTTACAGAGAGAGTATCTTGAACTACACAAAAAGAGAAGATACATGATTTTAGCAATCAACTTTGACCTCAAAAATCACTACCTCTTATTTAATTGAAAAAGTAAGAAACTTAGTCCTACTAAAGCAATATTTTTGCACAAATCCCATCTACCAGTCATTCCACTAAATTCCAAGAAACAGAAATTAGTAAACAACCTTTTCACTTTCTCATATAAAAAAAATGAAGTCAACGAAAATTTAATGACTATATTGGAAAGTTATTTAAGAAAGGAAACCTTCAAAATGTAGGAGTTAATTTGTTATTGCTACAAGAATGCCATAATCTTTTCAATATTGTCTAACCTTATCAAATGACCTAGAACCAATTGATTTTTGGTTAGACAATTCATATTGTTTTTCGTGTGGTAAACTCATCAGATGACTGCTTTTTTTGACTTATTACCCCATTTTAAACTTGTTTTCAGCATGACTTGTTTCTTTCATTTGATTTTGAAACCCCCTAATATTTTTAAAAGAATTCCTTTACCTAAACAACAAAGGCTCATATTTTGAAAAATAGCAGAGCACTTATCTGAAATGATTTCCAATAAAGTGATTAATTTTTATTTTTTTTGAGAAAATTAAGAGTTAGTTTAACCAATTTTCTGTCTTCAAACCTTCAATGCTATCAAAATTATCAGGTATTTGTGCAAACTATATAGTCTAGTAGAAATTAGTTGAAAACTTTTAAGAGGTAATGAGTAATTTTTAATTAAAGCTAATAATTATACTATTATGATCATGTAACTAATCCCAATTAGTGTAGATTAAAATACTTCTAATGAATATTTTCACTAAAACTCTACTGTCCTCACACTTTGACTAATCTGCACCCTCGCGGATTAAGGTGTTCGAAAATTAGAGTTTAGGGTGAAAATAGTAACACGTAAACACTAAGGTGTCCTCACACTTAAAGATAAAAACTAAGCAATATAAGTAAAGAAAGGCATATAAAGACAACAAAACATAAAAATAAGGGAAAAAGGGTGGCATGCTCAGAAAACTTCCCCGATAATCATCCACAAAATCTACCATCCAAATATAGCAAAACCTATCTCAAGTACATAAGTAGAAAAATGTCAACAGTGTAGAATAAAAGAAATGATCCTAGGAAGGAGTTCCACAACTGCTACTGGGCGGGTGCTTATCTGGGAACTATCCATAGTATATCTCCTCCACCCGAGAGTACATGCTACTAATTTGCTCCTCCTACGCCCTTTGGCATGCCTCTTGCGCAGTGGTCCACTGCTGCCACTACTCATATCGAGCATCCTGTGTCGTCTGAAATGCCCTAAAATATGAACTAAGCTTGTCAATCCCCTCCATCATACTATGTAGCATAACTGGGTGACGTGGTGCTCGGGTTGTAGACGATGAAGCCTCTATAGAGGAATGATATGCCTATGATGGTAATTGAGGTTGAGGTGTCATCGTGGGGCGAACCCGACTATCATTCAAAGAAAGCATATTTACAATCAGATATGATGGCTTGAGGGAAAGGGCCAACTGAGTCACTAGTGGACCTATCTGGAGAGTGAGTCTGTTCTTCATACATTGAGAAGCGAAGAAGTGAGCGACAAATATAGGAAGATTTACTTCCTTCTGGTCAATCAGACTCTAAAAGAAAAATATATCCCTCCTGCTTACCAAGTTGGCCCCTTGGGGGCCCCCGAAGTAAGATATGCTCAGAGCATAACTCAAGACCCTCCAACCTAGCTCTCGCTAATATGAAGATGTGGACTCTATGCATCTGAAAAGTCGAGTGTCGATAGAGTGGGTCCACCAAAACCTATCATAGTCAAAGCTCCTTGTAAGCGACTAAGTTTAATTCATGAAAAATAATAAATCAAGAATAGAAAGGTAGAGGCAAACCATAATATTTGTATTTCAAGAATTTGTGCAAAGGTTACAATCTTTATAAAATGCTAAAAGAAAATGTAATCCTCTGATTCTTCCCCTCACGATCATCAACTCAAGAGTTTTGCTTTGTTCTTAAATCAAAGAAATACTTGTTGAAACTTTACTAAATATGCGGAGCTAAGCTTTAATCACAATCACAAAAATATGGGAACTTACTGCTTACAACTTGGAGACAAAACTCCTTTGTATGCGAAAGATTTGCGGATTAACATTGAAAAGCAGAACGTTTCTATGTATATCTCTTCTTCTTGTTCCTCTTCTTCTTCTTCTTTTTCCTCTTTTTCTTTGTCTTATGAAGACTCCTTTATGTAGTTGTAAGTTAGGGTTTGAGGGGTATTTTGGTCTTCAATTAATTTTAGAAGATCTTGGGCTTGAAGAACATGAGTTGGGCTCATCTTGTGAACTTAATGGACTGACCCAAACATAATTTGGATTATATTTAAGTCATAAAATTTTAACTTAAATATTAATCCAACCTCATTAACCAATAATTTGACTAGGTCAATATATCATGAATTTAAAATTTAATTCACATTTAATATGGATTGATCAATAAAATTTCTTTATCTATAAATACCCCTTACATCAAGGCTTGTCGGAGTGCTTGACTTGTTGAACCTTTAAAGACAAGGTTTGAAGTATTCATGAATCAAATATATTTTTTTTGTAGGAAGTCTTTCAAAACATTCCATATTTGATTCAATAGAGATTTTCCATAATTTGACTCCAATGAAATTTTCCATAACTTGATTCATATGTAATTTTTCATAAATTGAATCCTATGGAATTTTCATAACTTGGTTCCTATGGAATTTTGTATAACTTGAATCACGTGGAATTTTCCATAACTTGAATCCTATGAAATTTTCCATAACTTGGTTTCTATGAGATTTTTACTATGATTTAATTTTAATTATGGTTTTTCCATAATTTGTAAGAAAACAATTTATGTACATTTGATATCTATAAATATCCATACTCTCATGGAGGCTAACTGTCAATTGTGGCATCATTAAGTTCGATCAGATCCATCTCCATTAGGTTATATTTATCTTCTAATTTTCGTCACTCTTTTTTCAGCTCAGCACACTTGCGGTAGAAAATTTATATCTTGTTGTACAAATATTAAAATCATTCTATTTGATTTTTCAGACTGTAGACTCATAAATCTACAATATATCCAAAGATTAATGTCAAAATCCTTCTCAATTGTTGGGATTCAATTTTTTATTTTGTTTCTCCAGATCTATTTTTTTTACAGCTTGTGGAGTCTCATCAGAACGTTTGTATCTTAGTGTAAGAGTATCCTAATGATGAATAACTTGATTCTATAGAAAATAGACTTCAATATCTACAATATCTCCAAAGATTAATATCAAATTCCTTATCAAAAGACCAAAATTAATTTTTTTTAAAGTTAGCTACACAATTAAGTTTTGTGTGACTTTGGACGACATTCATGAATTCAGTTCTTTGTGTTTCGCCGAAGAGCCGCATATTGATTTTCATATTGATTGAGACTTCTACTATCATCCACATGGAGGGAGAAAAATACAAAATTTTTAAGCTAATAGGACCATAGTCATCATGTGCTAGAGCATATAGCACACTTTTAACCATGATGATTTGAAGCTTCGTGCTATTGACACTGTAAGACGCATCACCCCTTTTATTGTTTTTTGTATAGATTAGCAATAGACTGTAAACACTTTAATATCATACCAAACAAATACTTAGGTAATCCAAAATTGATGAGAAGCCACTTGGTGTATCTTGATTTGTAGTCGCGGTTTTATCAAGAAGCCACACGTAATGCATTTTTCAAGCAATTGTGGCTTTGGTGGTAACAAACACACTTAGTGCATCTTTTTTTTTGGAGTTTCATCTTTAGTGATGAACTACATTTTGTGCTTCCTCCTCTATAATTGCAGCTTTGGCGATGAACCACTTATATGCATCTTCATCTATAGTTATGGCTTTGGCGATGAACCATAATTTATGTGCTTCTTCATCTGTAGTTCTGACTTTACTAACGAAACACACTTTGTATCTCTTCATTTGTAGTTGTGGCTTTGGTGATGAACCACAATTTATGTGCTTCATCATCTGTATTTGCAGCTTTGGTGACAACCACACTTTGTGTCTCTTTATCTTGGATTTCGACTTTGGAAAAAAAGAGCTTTAGGTGTAGTTTGTCCTAGTTTTGGAGAGCAACTACTTGATGCATCAACTTCATAAATCAAGCTTAAAAATATGCCCCCATGCTAAAGATAGAGGTTCATTTATGACTGCGTTGATCCATAAAATATTTAAAGTGACGATGTTTGATGAAGAGATGATGCAAACTTTATAGAGGCATTTAAATGAGTTGGAAAGTCACCTTTTGGCATCTAATCTCATGTTTTCCTACATAGATTCTTTGTATAGGATACATGATACATTTATTTTTTTCTTATCATTTCTAATGTCTGGCAATTTTTTGAAGCAATCATTATTTTACACTTCAGTGCTAAACATGTGAGTTTTTTTTTTGTCTTGACCACTTATTTTGAGGTTTTCAACCTATTATTTTTTATCACACAAGTTTAAACTCATGTGAACCAATAGTAATAACTTAAAGATTTAACTCATTTTATAAAGCTTTTGTATCTTGAAGGCTTAGCTCGAATTTGATGAGCTTCACTCTTGAAGAATTAGCTCAAATTTAAAGAGCTTTGAAAATAAAGACTTGACTCAAATTTGATGAGCTTCATCACATGCAGTTTAAGCTTGTGACGTCAAAGAGCATTTGGCTTGAGACTTTGCTAGACTTTGATGAGCTTTGAAACTTGTAGATTTTTGTTGAATTTGAAGAACTTCATGAAATGGAAACTTTGTTTGGATTTTTTGAACTTTTCTCGATAAGAGCATCACAACTTGAAGACTTAGCTCAAATTTGATGAGGTTCATGGCATGCATTTTATGATCATGCATCGAGGAGCATGTCTATCTACATAGACTCTTCAATTTCAACATTGGGTGAAAGATTGTCCTCATCCTCAATATCATGTACATTTTCTTCATAAGGCTCAAAGTAGAGTAACCCTTGATCTCTATATGTGGTGATACTTAATTCCATATCATGAGCACGAGTTGCTAGTTCTTCAAATCTTTTAGGTTTTATGCCTTGCATTATTTAGCGAAGATCCCAATGCATAAATTGAGTGCATATTTTGATAAAGATGTTTCACTAAGGTGATCTTTGTAGTTAAGGCTCAAGCTCCTCTAACGATTAATGAAGTCAATGACTTGCTTATTATCCCTTCGGCGGGCATTGGTAAGCTCTATCATGTTTATAATATATCTTATGCAATAAAATGCTTAAGGAATTGTTGCTCCATTTACTCCCAGCTATCTATGAAACCAGGTTCAAGATCTATGTACCAGTCAAAAGCAATTCTTGTGAGTGATCAAAAAAATTACTTAACAAGGTAATCATCATATGTTACAGCATTATTGCAAGTTTCAACAAAGTATGCTACATATTGTTCTGGATTTTCCTTTCAATCAAATTGTTGCAACTTAGTAGGTTAATTGCCGGCATGTATCTTTAGGTTATCAATTCTTTGAGAATACAACTTTACATATGTGAGTGGAGATTGAGATATGGACTCTGAATTATCTTTAATAGTCTTCATGATGAAGTCTTTCAATTGATCAACAGGAACTAGGCCTTTGGCAGACACTTGAAACTCTTTGATTGTTATTTCTTGTTTGTGAAAGACTCTTTCTTCTTGCATTTTATAAAGCTCTATACATAAACGAGTAGATTCTCCATCCTTCATATTCTCTATCATATTTGTCAACTTGGTAATTTGAGTGTCTTGACCTTTGATGTATTTCAACCGCCCTTTGATGTATTTCAACCACCCTTCAATCTCTTTCGTCAAATTCGCAAGTTGTTCTTCTATGGTGAATGTTTCAATTATTGTCGCTTGCACAGCCACCATAGAGGATGAAAAATAATGCAGAACATCGATAGGATATAACTTGGACTGAGAAGTAACATGAGGGAAGATCATAACAGATCTAGCACTTAAGATATCATCATCTTCATGCAGGAAGGGATCATTAGACTGACAAGGTCATTCTTGTGACAGTCTTAGTCAATCCAACATTTTTTGTACTATGTTAGAGATGTCTTTTCCTTTCTCTAGAACATACAGAGAGGATATCTCTTCTTCTGAAGAAAAAATAATAAACAAGAGATGATTTAGGTAGTGTTTGAAGCACTTATTGTCCCAACATTTCGGCTTTACTCCTTCTAATTTGGGCTACAATCTCCATGGCAATTTTCAAGCCATTTGTGGAGTCAATATCTTCAAAAACATAAAATTTAAAGTCGATGTCCATTGCGGCCGTATTGATAATTTTTTTGTAACTTTAAAGAGATCAGAATTTTGAGGATGCCGATTTCAAGTTGACCTTTTGGAAGTCGTCTCGGTATTCTTGAATTTTTTCTTTTTTCGAAGAGAAAAGATGAGAGGTAAAGATTGTCCCACTAGACATGCCAATTTATAAACGACTAAGTTTCATTCTTGAAAAATAATAAATCAAGAAAAGAAAGATAGAGGCAAACAATAATATTTGTGTTTCAAGAATTTGTGCGAAGGTTACAATCTTTATAAAAATCTAAAAAAAAAGATGTAATCCTCTAATTCTTCACCTCACAATCATCAACACAAGAGATTTTCTTTATTCTTGAATCGAAGAAATACTTATTGACACTTTACTATGAATGCGGGGCCAAGCTTTAGTCACAATTGCAGAAATATTGGAACTTGAGGCTTATAACTTGGAGACAAAGCTCCTTTTTATGCGGAAGACGTGCGGATCACCACTGAAGAGAAAAATTTTTCTATGTATTTCTCTTCTTATTCCTCTTCTTCTTCTTCTTTTTCCTATTTTTATATGTCTTATGAAGAATCCTTTATATAGTTGTATGTTAGGGTGTTAGGGGTATTTTGGTCTTCAATTAATTTTAGAAGACCTTGGGCTTAAAGAACATAACTTGGGCTCATCTTGTCTACCTAATGGATTGACCTTAACATAATTTGGATTTATTTATGTCATAAAATTTTCACTTAAATATTAAGCCAACCTTATTAACCAATAATTTGACTTGGTCATTGTATCATTAATTTAAGATTTAATCCACATTTAATATGGATTGATCAATAAAATTTCTCTGTCTACACTCCTATCCAAGTCCCTGACAAGACTACCAAATGTTTCACTTTCCGTGAAGGGCTCTTGGTACTGTCTCACACGAGAGCCCAACTCTCTAATCCTCATCGAATACTCATGCACTCTAAATATGAATATCATATGAGTCTCGGGTACAAAGAAACTCTCTTTGGATTCTAAACATTGGTTGTTCCAGAACTGAAGGGAGCGTATGAACTCTATCGTCAAGCTGGGGCTAGTGGGATACCTAGAAAACAATACCATCCTCCAATGGGATCCTCCAAGCAACGCATGAATGCCCTCCCATAATCCATATATCTCTGAAGGCTCAACATCAAGGACCATAGGAGTGGCTATCTCTCTCCTATATCCAAACTCTCTAAAGCGTCTACGAGCCTCATCCCCACTAAATGGGATATCTCAACCAAGATATGTGTAGTGGGTTGGGTTCCCAGGAAACTCAGATCTTTGCCGAGCCATTGTAAAAAAGTCTAACAATAAGCAATATATTTTTTCTTCCCTTCTTTTTTTTTATTCCTTTCTTCCTAAAATTTATAATTACTGCTATTATTAACACCATGTTTAAATTTTTTTTCAACGGGTTGCCTCCCGTTCAGTGCTTCTTTAATGTCACTAGCTTGACGTCAACATAGTTTCACTTCAAAACCTCCCAATCTTGGAGGTACATCGAGGATAATTCTTTGTGCACTTCCCCTCCTTCAAAATTTTTTGGTCTATGGCTTTTAACCTTAAAATTCTTACCTTTTCCTTGGATTTCAATGGTCCTGAATAGATAAATCTTTACTACTTCAAATTGGCCAGACCAGCTTATTTTTAGTTTACCGGGAAACAATCTCAACTGAGAATTGTATAACAGCACTCGGACTCCCTCTTTGTACTCCTTTGACTACTTGATATGTACGCCATGATATTTCTTAATGCACTCCTTGTATAGGTGATTAGTGTGAAAGGCTAACATTCTCCATTCATCCAACTCATTAAGCTGATAAAATTGCTACTTTCCTGCATTTTCCAAATTTAGGCATACCTTTTGCAATGCCTATAATGCCTTATGCTCAATCTCGATCAATTTGCATTCAAATTGACAATGGGAACATCCTCCCAATCCCCCTTACGAGTAACCAAATCTTTCAAGAACTTAGCATATTTTGGCATTTCTGTCAAAACATCAATAAGAGGGCAGTTTGAACTCTACTTGGCCCATGATTTATAGAAATGTTTGAAAGGCCTTCCGTGTGTTAGCAATAATTTTCTCCAAAATGCCCTTAATATCTCTTTGGCATTTTCTACTTGGTCATGCATTTAAAGGTTGTATGTAACACCCACCTTGTATCAAACTCCATATCTCTCTAGAGTTCCAGCCAATGGATCATTCCATAAATGTGTCCCCTGATTGCTTATAAGCACTCAAGGTACTCCAAACCTCCCAAACAACTTTTTCAAAAAATGCACCACTGTGTAGCTATCATTTCTCAGACATGCTTGTGCTTTGACCCATTTTGAGACATCGTCAATTGCCATCAAAATGTATTTATTACCATGTGAATTGGGGAAGGGACCTACAAAGTCAATACCTCAGATATCAAATACTTCACAAGATAGTATAAAATGCAGTGGCATGTCATAACGTTTGGTAATATTCCCCATTTGTTGGCATGCCACACAATTGGACACAAACATATTGGTGTCTCATAAAATGATTAGCCAATAGAATCCACAGTCCAACACCTTCTTAGAAGTTCTGCTTCCTAGAAAATGGCCTCCAACTAGCCCAACGTGATAGTGCTCAAGGATTTTCCATCCCTCTTTATCATCAACACACCTTCTAACCACTTGATCTGCACAAACTCGGAACAATTGTGGGTCCTCCCAAAAATAATAAAAAGCTTCCCTTTTAAGTATCTTCCTAAGATGGGAAGATAGCATAGTAAGCTCGATACTGCCAGCAAGAATGTTGGCGATATCAGTATACCAAGGTATCTTCCCTTGAACCTGTAAAACTTTCTCAGAAGGGAATTCTTCGTCCACCTTGCATTTCCCAAATTGTCTAGCCACCTCTAGCTCCAGTCAAAACTGATGGTCTGCTGCTTGGTTGGCTGCCCCTTTCTGATCTCTTATCTATATGTTGAATTCTTGCAAAAGTAAAACCCAATGTAATAGTATAACCCAAATAACATCCATCGAAAAACAAATGTTCTAAATAGACATGTAAAAGTGGTCTTCTCTTAATCCTCGAGGTTAACATGGATCTGAAAATATCCGCTCATACCATCAAGGAAACAGTAATAAGAATGTCCCTCCAATTTCTCAATTAATTGATCAATGAATGGGAGTGGAAAATGATCCTTCCAAGTAGCATCATTTAATTTCTGATAATCAATCACCATCCTCCACCCGGTCACCGTGCGACTAGGCACAAGCTCTCCCTTTCAATTTTTCACCATGGTCACCCCCCCATTCTTTGGGAAAACATGAACAGGAGATACCTATTAACTGTCAGAAATTGGATAGATGAAACCTGTAACTAACAATCGAATTACCTCCTTTTCCACTACTTCCATCAATTTTGGATCTAATTGTCATTTTCCCTGAACAACAGGCGTGAACCCTTCTTCAACTACAATTTTATGGGTATAGAAAGCTGGGCTTACTCCTTGAATATCTTCTAACTTCCAAGCAAATGCTTGTTTCTGTAGCCCAACAAAACTAATAATAGTTTGCTTTTCTGTTCCACAAGCAAATGCTTGTTTCTGTTTCCCAAGAACTAATAATAGTTTGCTTTTCTGTTCCATGGTCAAGTCTGATGCAATTACAATAGGGTATTGCCTCTTTTCATCCAAAAATACATATTCAAGATGGTTAGGATGTGGCTTCAATTCTAGGGAATCTTATCCTTCAGGTTTAACATTTTCATTTTCTTTTTCCTAGACTTCTTCACACTTATCTCCTTCTCCCTTCAAAATTGTATCCAACCCAAAAGCATCTCAACATACCCTTTGTCTCATAGGATTTTGACAGAATGACAAAATTTTGTGGGGTCTGGAGATTTGTCCATCAGATCTATTAGCTTGAAGGTACATTCATTATCTCCAACCTTAAATATCATCTCACCATCATGAATATTAATCAATGCTTTAACAGTTGCTAAAAATGGCCGCCCTAAAATCAATGGCATTTCTGAATCTTCCTTCATATCAAGGATTACAAAGTCAGCAGGAAATATGAACTTATCAACTTTCACGTATATGTCTTCAACTATGACCTCAAGGGTAATGAATAGAACTATCCGCTAATTGAATACACATCCGTGTTGGTTTTAGTTTACCAATTCCTAACCGTTCCAGAATCGATGTAGGCATTAAATTAATACTTGCATCCAAATCTGGCAATTCATATTTGAAGTGAATGATGTCAATAGAATAGGGAATGGTGAACCTCTCTAGTTCCTAGCATTTTTTAGACAACTGCTGGAGCATAGATACATAACAATTTGCATTCAAATTGACAATGGGAACATCCTCCCAATCCCCCTTACGAGTAACCAAATCTTTCAAGAACTTAGCATATTTTGGCATTTCTGTCAAAACATCAATAAGAGGGCAGTTTGAACTCTACTTGGCCCATGATTTATAGAAATGTTTGAAAGGCCTTTGAATCATCATTTTTCTTTACACTTGATGGAAAGGGTATGGTTACTTTCCCTGTGATGGGATTTTTGCCGGATTATTGGGGCAAGGATGATTCCTTTCCTTTCTCCCTTCATTCTTTTCTTCTTCTCTTATAACCAGCTCAACCCCACCTGCCTTCAGGGTTGGTTTCATACTCTGCTCAAGGCCTTGAAGCTTTTCCCACTCATTAACGTAGTAGAATTGATATGTTCATGGGGATTTGATTAAGTTTTGGATAGGCAGAGTTACCAGTTGATGAATTGTCAATTGTTCCATCATTTTTGAAGAAGTTTTTCATTAGTTTTCTGACTCCGTTCCCAAGCTTCCTCCAATCTCTGAATTCTTTGATCATTTTTTCTTTCTGTTTCATCCATTTATCATTTCAATTCAACAGTTAAGTCCTCATTTTCCTTTGATTTGGGGGAACATAAACTTGATTATTTCCTCCTGAGTTATTGAAATTTAACCCCCGCTGATTATTCTATCCTCCTTGATTGTTCCATCCTTCTTGTTTGAAATCATCCTTTTGATGAATACTACATTGAAAATTATTTCTTGGAGGATCACTACGCCTGTGCTTTTGTTGATTATTATTTGCCCATGGACCCTCCCCCTTTTTTGGCGTATTGTGCAAAATTTATTCCCTTTGAGCAGGAGAAATTGGTTAATCAAAATATGGACATCATGAAGTCAAATGACTTTCGAAAAATAACTTACATGACAAAAAAATTCAGACTATTGAGAACTTGAACCGCCATGATGATATGTTTTAGCTTGAGCCACTGGTTTGCTATGATGTTTATTATTGGATCGATGGTTGACAGGTCCATGCTATTCTTGAATAGTCCTTTTTACCAGGCTTTCTATGTTTTTCTTAAATGTTGTCAATCGGTCTACCTCATATAGACCCGCTTTAGTTGGCATAGCTCATTCATACCAATATTTTGCATTGCACATGAGCTTTTCAATTAATTTCTAATTTTCTTTGGTGTCATGTCAAGAAAAGAACTGAACTTCGAAGAATGATCAAGTTCCTTCTTTGATGGCACCAAAAGTCCTTGCTAGAAATGGAACATTAGACTGGTAGGGTCAATGAGCCCGGGAGGGCATTTGATTTTTAAATCCTTGAATTTTTCCTATGCCTCACTCAAAGATTCCGACGAAACTTGTCAGAAATTCTAAATTGAATTTTTGATCTTTGCGATGGCGGAAGGTGGGAAATATTCATGCATAAAGGCTTGATGAAGATCATCCCAAGTAGTGAAATGTTCACTTGGAAAGGTATTAAGGCATCATGCTGCCTTACCACGTAATGAAAAAGGAAACAATGATAACTTAATACGGTCCGAGAACACTTTATTTTCCCCAAACATTTGACAGGTTCATGAAAACCAAAGCATATGAGCTTGAGGATCTTCATGTCTCTATTCCCCAAATTGATTGTTCGACCATTTGAATCACGTCAGGTTTAATCTCGAATGTATAGACATTAATATTGAGGAGCCTTATAGGATCTTCTTCTGTATATGTCAGACTCATAGCTTGAAGTACTATCCTACGCTACCTATTATTTAACTCAGTCATTGGTTGTCTAACAATTGGTTGTTCTGGGTCTTATTCTTTCTCAAAATTTTGTAGTACTATTTCTTCTTCTCCTTTCTCAGAACCCTTAGGTGAATTTTTTGGACTAATTGGAGCTAAGGGATCTTCAAAATATAAGGGGTTCTCAAAAATTCTAGATTGCTGAGAAGGACTACTCGTGCTTTTAGAGCGAGCAAGCATGTAGTAATTGCAAAAAAAAATTGTAAAAGAATAATAAATGCTAGGAAATCGACTTAATCATTTTTCTTCTGGGCTAACTAAAAATTTTAACAGAATTTTTCTCCGCCAATCCCCGGCAATGACACAATTTGATGAAGCAGTTTAGTGGTAGTCAACCTTCTCTTTAAGGAGCCAATTTGTTCCCATGTCGTATTCACAAGGATTGGCTCAAAGGAAATATTCTATTAAACTAGATGGGCAAAGTTTACTAATTAGTATCGGAAGTCCCCTAAATTCAAATATGTATTGCATGTGTTGAATAAATATTAAAACAGTTAACAAAATAAGGATTATGAATTGAATTCAGGTCATAGATATTTTCAGACTAATCTTACTACCCAGTCTATTTAATTAATTTATTCAATAAACTAGTAATAATTCTGTCATGATTGATACACCAGATTAATGCTATCCTTAGGTATTAATAGAGTGCTTCACATTGCTTGGCTAAAACTATTATTTATAATTTTAAAAATATGAATAATAGTTTTCCAATGAATAATTAACAAATTGGCCAAATTCATTAATTTATTTAATTCACAATTGAAAGCAACTAGTATAAAATAAATAATTAAATAGACTGAAATAATAATATTATCCTTTATATCTAATCCACTACTTCAATTCATAATCCTAAAATAAATAAAGTATACATGGTAATAAATATGCTACAACGTAACATGAATTAATATTTAAACATAGTAATAATTTTATTACAAGATAAAAATAACAACAAAGAACTTACAATAGTAAGTAGAATATTACAGTGTGTGAACACGAATGACCCACAAAATCAACTTACAAAACCTTCACTTTAATTTACAATGATGAGAAGCTTTTAAAAACAAGAAAATAACAAGAGCATTTTGGAATTTTTTCAATGAGGGAGAATGGCATTTGGACTCGTCTATATATAGGCATGAAGGACGGGCGTCCTTTAGCGCCCTTTTCGCTCTTGAAGATTCTTTTCAATTTTTTAAAGATTTTCCTTTCGCTTAATTTGATGCATTTCTCTATTTTGAGCAATTTCCTTCTTCATCGGCTTCTAATTTTTACCCAAGCTTCACAACAAGATTTTTCGGCACTCCTTTTTGCTTCATTTTGCCTTTGTTTTGCATTAACTCTTGTATTATACTTTGAGCAAACTTTGTTTATTCAGTTCACTTTACAATTATTTTGAAAAAAAGAAAATAATATGCCTTCTTTATTTAATTAATTTAACAAAAACACATTAAATATGAGTTCCAAGATAAGAACGAAACGGGCTTAATGTTGGCCAACATCAAACCTCGCCTAGTGTCATGATCCCGGTGAAGATAGTGATGAATAGGAAAAGAAAATGGGTGACAAGATTTGATTGATGTGTCCTCATCTAATAAACCAAACCTGACCAAGGAGAGGTTGACTAAGACAATAGGTAACAATTAGTTTGGCAAACCATGGTTGCCGACCAACCGTCATGGTAAAATTCAACCTTCACATTTACCAAAGGGCTAGAAGTACCTAAGTTATCATCCTGCATGTGATGTCCTAATTGAAGTTATGTTATCTGGGGTATTTGAGTTAGTGAATCATATGGAACACAATTTCCAAGTTGCTCCTCAAATTGACTATCTCTTCGTGATTGTTAGTGTAGTTTTTATAGTTATTTTACATCAAATTGCAACCCCCCCTCCTGTAGTGAATATAGTTGATTGATGCTTGAAATGATTGTTGGTGAATCAATGTGGTCAACCCCGTAATCCCTGTGGATTTGACCCTAGCCTTTGGTTAGGTTTAGACTTGATAGTGATTGTTTTACTATTTGAATGTGAACATCACCGGGGTGCAATGTAACAAAGACATAAGCAATAATAATCAAGATGCATAATCATAATCAATGGATATAAACTCATTATGACATATATGATCAATGCTTGTATTAAAACATGTATGTAAACATTCAACTTACATAATATAAAATATATATGTGGGAGAAAACCTTAACCGACATATAAGACCAAGCAAGCTACTATATGGAATCCCGATGCATGATACCCCATCGGAGAAGTGTGGTCTACTTGCCAAGGTAAACCATACTTGACCCCACTTTATGGGTCACTTGACCTGGATGGATCTACCAGTAAGCCCTTTTAGAGAAATAATATAATCCTATGGTGGTACATAGTTTAGAGACTAAGACTATATAAGGACCCCTTGAGTCAAGCCCCCACCGTAAGCCTCAATCGGTGCTAAGTCTGATCCCACAGAATACTTGAAATAATCATAGATTTACTCATAACATAAATAACTTGTAAAGACATGACAACATGGCATGAATAGCTCATTCACATACTTGACCCCTACATGGGCATATACCTTACACTAGAGGGTAGAAAACAATACATAGACTTGACCCTTTCTAGCAGGTTTTACATTTCACATGAGGGTAGGAACTAGTAACATATTTGGCCCCTACTAGTGAGCTTAGCTTGAAGATGAGAGTAAAATAGTAATCACGCTTGACTCCTCAAACACACATAATTTGCTCACAAGAGAATACTTGTCATGTAAATTTAGTCAAACATGGTGGGTATATGTACATATGCTCAAAATCATGCAATTGAAGAGTGTAAAACAAGAATGAGTAAAATTAATTCATTTTGAAGTCACTTAAATCAACCCACCAACATTATAGTAAAACCCTTAATTTGGGTATCATAAAATCCATCTTAAAAGTTCAAAATAGTTTATAGTTCTCACAGCTCATATCATGCATAGTCTCAATAGACATAAATCAACTCATGGAATAAGCTTAAAATGGATAGTCACGCATAATCGATCAATACTAGATAAAACCCAAGATAATACACATTTGTAACGTATAATAAGAGATACCCACAAAGAATACCACTTGAAATCATGAAATTTTCATCAAAAGAGAGGGTTGGGCTCCATGAGTGAAAGACCGATAGATGAAGACCCACATACCTAAAAATTAGAATTTCTTGAAGTAAACTTGAAGGAAACTTGAAGCTTGAGTTGGGTCCTTGAAATCCAAAGTGTGCTCTAGAGATTTTTGGAATTGAATGGAGGATTGTGTAATGATTTGAGAGGGTTTGTGATGGTTCTTGAGTTGAAAAATGGCTAAGGATAGACGTTTTCACATTTAAATGGGAATTAGGTTATTACCCAAATGCCCTTAGACGAAATAAGAAAAAATTGGAGAAAAAATGCACTGGTCCACGTTCAAGGCGCGACATGGACCAGCTGCGTAGGCCAAAATGTACTAAGGTTCACCCTAGGCGCGTCTGGCCTAGGTGAGCTGGGCTACTGCAATACATATTTTCGCTACTGGCCTTCTAAAATTCCAAGGCTACCCTTTTCCTACTCAATTTTGTCCCTAAACACGAATATGAAGTTGGATTTTTAAAATCATGCACGAATTTTGACATATTTGAGAAATACACTTATAAGGCATTATGAAGCACATGAGGGGTATTACATCAATATCAACAACTTAACTCTAGTCTATGAAGCCTCTATTCACTATCAAATGATGCCAATGATAAACCCATGGCTACCTCATCTTAAAAATAAAGCTAACTCAAGTCTAACACTATAAAGAAAGATGAAAATAAAATAATGATCATCCGTAGTAAGAGAAGCTCACCAACTCAGTTGAATGCACAGATCCTCAACAATGCACCTGTTGATGATCTCTAATACCTGCCTCTGCATCATAAAATTATGCAGTCCAAAGGGGACATCAGTACATGGAATGTACGAGTATGTAAAATGGTTTAATGAAACAGATGCAGGTAGAATAATATAGAACTAACATCAACTCATAATACACTTAATGAGAATATCAAATGTCTATCTAAAGAAAGAATGAATGGTAGACAAGTGACCCATCAACCAATCAAACCTCATCAATCAACTCCAACTCAACCCAATTGAACTCAACTCAGCTCGATTGAACTGAAATCAAAGTACTCAGTGTAGGGACTATCTAGGAGTTTTTCTTATCACTTATGAGCCAGTGATTGTATAATAATCATACTAATGTTGCCACAGTGGTTCCATACTTTTCAGGCAAAGAACAAATCAGATCCATTAGGGTTCTAGCCTCAACAAGTCCTCTATTATTTTCAAGGACTTTAACTCAAGGGGAACCTAAATGTGATGGTTTTATCCTCACATATGCTTGGCAACATAGTTAATGAGTGTGAATTGGATTTACTCTTAATTATTTCATAGCTTGATACTCCTCCCAAGACTCAATGCTCATAAAACTTCTCACCTCAATCAAATCATCACAAGTAGCCTCATGGAGTCAGTCCTCATCTCAATTACTCTCTTAGAGACTCTCATCATCTCATTGACTCAACTTAACAGGGCCTTTTGACCTAATATCTCAATCAACTCATCAACTCAGTACTTATTAATAACTCAAGGACTCAGATCAATCATTAAGAGGAAGTCAATTAGACAAAACTCTAGGATTCATTTATTAATACTCATGGGATCATCAAGCTCAATTAACTCAAGCTCACACTCACATCACAATTAGAATCAATGTACTCAAGTCAAGGCTCTAGACTCTATTCCTAGGTTCATTCAAGCATCTTTTATGAAATAATATATATGGTTTGTGAAAATAACTCAAGTGAAAACATTAAGTTAGTTAAATAAGTTTATAATGATCATCAACATATAAAAAGATATTTATTATATATATAATTTTCAAGAAAGTATTCAAGAAACATGTATGTGGACTCATGGACTCTCAACTCCTCTATTACCATCCATGGGGCATGTGAAAGAACAATTGTATGCTTTAGTTTAGCCTTATATACCTGGTGTGAAGCTTTTGGACGATCAACCTTGAAGAATTTTCCTTGAACTCGTCAATTTCTCGCTCCTCTTCTCTTCTCTTTAGCCCTAGTCTTTCAAGAACTTAGAAAGTCTTAGGAATGGGGATTAAAATCCCTTTTACACAAAATGACCAATTTAGATCATGTTTTAAGTTTAGGACAGGTTGGGAATGTGCCTCATCAAATTGAAAAAAAAGTTTGCCTCGGGGACTGAGGGTCCGCGACAGGGATTGTGCCCATTTTCAAGTTTTTACTTGTAAATTATCCAATTGAGTTTTCTAATCCCATAAAAAATAATTGGACCAAATCTACGTGTAAGTCCGCATCAGGTGCGTATCGCACACCTATTGCATAGCTATTTCAAAAATCATTTTTGCATCCAAAAATTATCTATTGATCTGGTTGCTTTAAAACTCAACCAAGGCCACTCTCCTACTCAATATTTCATGGCGATCATATATTTGGCCTCAGATTTGTCATCAGAGCATGGGAGGATGCATTACATTTATATCTCTCTTTTAGGGATATTTTGGTAATTTTATCGGGTGTTACGTCATCTCCCCCTTGGAGTCATTCATCCTCGAATGATGAGTAAAGGATGGATATCAAGGCAAGAATAACAATCAAGATTCCTCTCAATACTCACTTAATCAAACAAACTCTCCACTCCTCATCAACCTTAACAATCTCTATTCAGACATAGGAATAGAAAATCAATTTAAGTCAAGGACAAGGACATTAGCTTCAACATTCTTATCATCAAGCACGAATAGATGCAGATACTTTGCTCTCATCTCTTCCTCATCTTCCCATATGGCTTTCTCAATGAATTGATTTCTCCACAGGACTTTGACTGAGGCAATCTCTTTGGTTCTCAACATGCGAATCTGACGATCAAGGATTTTTACTGGATTCTCTTCACTGGACAAGCTATCCTTTACTCCAATACACTCAACAGGTATCACCAAGGCAGGATCTCCCAAGCATTTCTTCAACATTGAGACGTGGAACATAGGATGAATTACATATAGTTCAGATGACAACTCTAACTTATAAGCAACTTTCCCAATCCTCTTCACAATCTGATAGGGGCCAACATAGCGAGGACTCAATTTCCCCTTCTTCCCAAATCTCATGACACCCTTCATGGGTGACACTTTCAAGTGTACCCAATATTTCACCTCGAACTCTAGGTCTCTTCTCCTCACATCGATGTAGAATTTCTAGCAACTCTGTGTAGTCTTCAAACTTTATTTAATGACCTTTACCTTCTCCATCGACTGATGGATATGATCAGATCCTATCAACTCGACTTCTCCAGCATCAAACCACCCGATTGGTGATCTACATCTCCTCCTATACAAAGCATTATAGGGAGCCATTTAAATGCTCACATAATAAGTATTGTTATATGCAAATGCAATCAATGGTAAGTGGTGGGCCTAATTTCCATTAAAGTCAATGACATAGGCTCTCAACATGTCCTTTAACATCTGAATGGTACGCTCTACCTGGCCATCAGTCTTAAGATGAAAAGTAGTACTCAGATTTACATTAGCACTCTATCCTTTCTGAAGGTGAATTGAGCTCTTCTGTCCGACATGATAGACAAGGGAACTCCATGCAACCTCATAATCTCACGAATGTACAACTTGGCATACTCCTCTACAGTGTTAGTTGTCTTAACTACAAAGAAGTGAACTGATTTAGTCATCCTATCCACAATAATCCACATCAAATTATGTTGCTTTCAAGACCTTGGTAGACTGATAATGAAGTCCATATTGATTATCTCCCACTTTCATTCAGGAAATCTCAAAGAAATGTGCCAATCTACATGGCCTTGGATGCTCAACTTTAACTTTTGACAGTTCGGACACTTAGAAACAAATTTAGCCATATCTCTCTTCATTCCACTCTACCAATAGACTTCCCTCAAGTCGTGGTACATCTTAGTAGAGCCAAGATGAATGGAATATCTAGATCAATGAGCTTTAGACATGATTCTATCTCAAACACCATCAACATCTGGAATGCACAATCTACTCTGGTATCTCAACACTTCATCTCCCCCTTTGGAGAAGATCATCACTTTTGGTTTGTGGACAGCCTTCATCAATTGAAGTATAGCAGGATCTTGGTATTGCGTTTTTTTCACCTCTTCCCCTAAAGATAAAGCAGACCCATTTTGATCATTGACTACTCCCTCATCATTCTTCTTAAGTTGAATTCCCAATCGAGCTGGTCGATACACTTCCTTGGCTAACTCCTTATTTACTTCCTCAACATTAGCCGTGCTACCCATTGACAACTTGGTAAAAGTGTCAACAATAATTTTAGCTTACCTAGGTGGTAGAAAATGTTCATGTCATAATCTTTGAGCAACTTCAACCATCTCCTTTGCCGTAAGTTGAGCTCTTTCTAACTGAAGACATACTGCAGGCTCTTGTGGTTAGTGAACATATCCATATGCACTTTATATGAGTAGTGGTGCCAGATTTTAAGTGTGAATACCACTACTGACAGCTCAAGATCATGGGTCAGATTGTTCCTCTCATAAAACTTAAGTTGTCTGGAAGCATAGGCTATCACTTTTCCTTTCTACATCAACACACAATCCAACCCAACTCTTGAAGTAGCACAATATCTTACAAAGTCTTCTGTCCCATTGGGCAAGGTTAGAACTAGTATAGTAGTCAGTTTAGTCTTCAACTCTTGAAAACACTTCTCACATTCATCAGACAAGTGAAATTTGACATTCTTCTGATTGAATTTATTCAATGGTGCAGATAGGGAAGAAAACTCATCAACAAATCTGCGATAATAGCCTACCAACCCTAAGAAACTTCTTC